>VBVR01001201.1:112-33287 GCA_011638315.1 Tetramorium parvispinum | reverse complement strand
AAACTATAAGTCGATGAGGATAGGGCTATTTAGATTTTATATGCTTTTATACAAGTTATGTATGAAAGGGCGCAATGGAATGGATGGATGAAAGGATAAGGAAATTATTGTAAACCAAGTCCCACTTCTTGGCTGTAACACGTTGAAGTGAAATAAATATATTATTAATATAGAACAGAGGAAAAAAGAAAATTTAATATACTGGTTTCATTTTCTTGTATCATTTTACTTTTCTTAAACAAAGATAAATCTTCTATATAATGACTTATATATAATATTATGACTTGATAAAGTGTAAAAAATCTGAAATCGGAGAGAAGGCATTCTACTTGTTGACAAGGTATAGAACGAAAAATGAATCATAATAACACATGTTTTTGAAAAATATATATCCGTACATAAAAATAAGTTATAAATACATATTTTTTGCGTAATACAGCAGTTACAGGTGTTACACATCTATTGACAATTACAAAACTTATCTATAAACATTTGTACACTTGTACAAACTTTTAGAAGTAAACGAATGAATTTATATTACGTCACTTGTATAAATATTTTTCAAGTAACAATTCTATATGTAAATTATTAACTTATTTTATCTAGTTTATAGCTTATATTTAAGTCGTAAATTTTTTATCTAAATCACATTACACTATACTTATAATATATTTATATATTTACAAATCATCTAGATCTACTTTCTTTTTACGTTTTCTTGCTATTTTATTCCCCTTTATAGTATCCAGTTTTCTTTTTTTAGCCTCCTTCTTCTTTTGTTGTTTAGCCAGTTTACGTTTAGCCGCCAGTTCAGGATCAGTTACAAACTAGATACAAAAAAAAGTAATGTATATATTCTTTTAAGAATTTTATGAATTCATAAATATAAATATATTAAAAATTAATTAAGATGTAAAATGACGAAAATGAATTTACTTGTTGCGCGCGAACTTTTCTTCTTTCCGCTTTCCTAATATCCAACTTTTGTTGTACACGATTCAGTAATTTGACATATTCTTCATTTCCTATAGACTTTTTAATCATGGTAGCTACTTCCTTGGCAAGCCGACGTAATTCAGCGTTCGTTTCTTCTGTCGTAGTCATCTCCCGTACTAATGGAGACATGATATTGAAAAGTACCGCGTTTAGATATTCCATAGGCACTGTAGTTACTATACCGGCAATGAACTTAAACATCGCAGTTCTCTGAAAATGTATCATTCATATGATTTACTTTCAACAACAAAATATGTATCTATGAAACTTTTTACAGATACATAGATATTCTATGGTAAATATTATTATATATATATAAATATTTTTACCACTGATGTTGATTTAGGAGCTTGCGTTACTTCTATATTGACAGATTTTCTCAGTCTTCTAATAAGCCAAAGGAAAGATAAAATATCTTTCGGTTTACTTCCGTCATCTTGTTCGTCATTTTTCGTAGTAGATCCGGTGATCGATTTCAATATCTTTGCAATAAAGATTAGGTTCTTTACAACCTGATCTGCTAATTGCTCGAATGTCATGTCTGGATAAAGTTGCGCCACTAAATCTAGAATCAGGCTCTTCAAAGTGTCAACAGGCGTCGAATACATGTAACCCTCATTTACTCTATCACTCTCTGGATTATTTAAAAGTTCCACGACTTTATCAACATCAAGGGCAGCCAAAATAAAGCCTATAAATTGCGCTGCTGCTAATCGAACCCACAAGTGCGGATGCGCCAACAAAGATTGGCTATATTCTGAAATAAAATGTAAGTACAATATAGCTGTAATAATTATCGAAAAAAAAGAATCTTTTTCCAACGTTTCAGTAAAAATAACTTACCGGCAAAAGAATCAATGGAATCTTTGTACTTTTCGTTTGTGAGTAAAGATGTGTGATGTGCTATTTTTAGTAGCAGTTGCAATACTTGAATTAAATGATGATCTTTTGTTTTTTCTTCCTGCAAATCGGAATCTTTCTGCGAGCATTTCGCGTTATCTAACTTCATACATTTTTCAAATTTCGCTTTATCAGAAATAGAGGAATTTGCATGAAACTGTTTTAATAATAATGGTAAAATTTGAGGCAGTCGCGAATCAAAATCATTTTTTTCAACGGTCACGAATATGCCGCATAACTGTGCCGCCAATGTCCGGTATCTTATTTTAGAATCACTTAGCCATTGAAAAGGCCATTTGTCGAACAACTTATTTCTATCGTTAGAGGATAACCGAATAAGCATTTCTTTTATACATTTCGCGCAAAGTTTACGACAAGTTGGATCATCGTCGTCTATCAATCTTGTACCGGTCAATATAAATATGACTTCTGACCGTTTGATTAGCGTTTTTAATGGGAATCCCGTGACAATGGCATGGATCATTTCCAGTGCGCTCAATCGCCCTGGTTGCATTTCATAACTCAGCTGAGTGAGATAGAAATGTATGTGTTTATCCAAATGCTTACCAAGCGGATAACCCATGAGATAAGAATAAAATACAGAACGCGATTGCAATTTAACGTGCTCTAGCTCCGAGGTAATACTCAGCATCGCTACTTTCTCCATAACGGTGTGCATTTCAGCGATAATCATCTTGCGATGTATTATAGCTTTGAGTAAGGTGAACGCAGTAGCGTGCTTATCGCTATCGTGCAGATCTTGCTCCGCGTATAAGATGAGAATCTTCAGCTGATCGGCATCGATACTGAAGTACTTTACATCACGGACGACCACGGACATGCATTTGAATGTGGCCATCACAAGATCGAAGTTATCGCCCTTGCTTAATCCTGCAACAGCATATTTATGCAAAATGCTAAACATAGAGTCACAGATATCCGATATCGATGTGTGCATCGAAGTTAGATCCATCTTAAGCATCCAATTTAAGCATTGCAATGTTATGGTGCACAACTTAACATGTTGAGACTTTAAACAATCACTTAAAACTGACACAAATGGTTCTAAGTAACGTTTGTACTCTGCACCGGAGATTTTGTCCCGTTTCAACAATATGTGAGATAGTCTTAGGCCGAATTCTATCATTACATGAGCATTGGCACGCTTTGTAGTCTTTGCAGTAACTTTAATACCCATTCTGTTTTTGGGTTCTGGCGGTATGAGGAAATAATCCGATTGCTGCTGTATCAGATTTTTCGTTTCATCTTTCCGGTCCTCTTCCGCGAGTTTTTTATCTTTTTCAGGCATAAGCCCTGGTATACTTTCCGAAATAATACCGTAAAGAAATATAAGCATTTGTTCCAATGATATATAAGTGTTGTCTGCCAATCCCAGAGATATGTTTCGGAGACACTCCACAATCTTATGTATCGTTTTATGCGAATGTGTTTTCAGTAGCATTTCTTTTAATGGCAGGATTAAGTCTAATAAGCAGGATTCAGTTATAAACTCTGCCAAAATATGGAAAATATCATAACTCTTGGTACTCTTTGCTTCCGACACATTTTTGACAATACCAGCCACCTCTTTCTCTTCTGCGGTTAATCCAAATAGATCCACTTTGCACACCTATATGAAAATAAATATTTAAAGATATATATAGTATTTCTAAAATAGTTGATCAATTTTTACCAATATTTTTATTAATTTTTATTGATAAAAATACATTATAAGTATAAAGATAAGTCCGTAAATCTTTTCAAAACTTTAAAAAAGTTAACAAGTATTTTCAATATTCGAATAAGTTGTTAAAAATGTAGATATTTGAAATTGCATGAACATTATAATAGAAAATCATAATTAAATATTAGATAATAATACATATGTATATTACGAATACGACATTACAAATAATAATGTGCAAAATGTATTATATTAATATATTATTTCATCAATAATTAATCAAATTAGCGAAGCTTGTGTGATCAAACATTTCAGATATAATACTTACAGACAGAATGCTTTGTAAATTATTATTAATATCAAGTTTCTGGAAATAAGGCTTCAATGAAAGTAATACAGCCTGTACTGTATATACGAGAACGTGCACTTGGAAGCCTCTTATTAACAGCGTATTCAGTTCTTTTAAAAGATGATGAAGATACTTTGGTCCTAAAGTTATCATAATTTTCTGTAGTGTCTCGCGAGTCGCACGTCGAACCGATTCCATACGTGATTTGAGGAACGTACATAGTTTCATAAAAATTCTGAAAAATATATATGCGTAACACAATTGTGCAAGATAATTGTTACATACATTACATATATTATTTGTCTCCTTTTTTTTTGAAACTTTAAAATTTTGAAATTTTTAAATTATAACTATTTGAATGAAATATCTTAATAATCTTATTAATAATCTTTAAATGCAACAAAAAAATACAAAATATTTTTGACCTGACTTACCCCGGCACATTTGTATCCAAAAGATTCTCGGGCATTTTCTGCAGTAACTTAACAAACGCGAGAGCAATGGGAACTCTCAGCAAATCGTCCTCTTCGGTCTCAGAGACAATCTTCTTCTTGTTGATTTTATGACTACTGTCTTGCCGAGTTTTTGCCACAATGGATCGATGCAGTTGAGGCAACAGGCCACTCGATATACTAAATATCACTTTCTTTGCGCCGTATTGAGAAAGTAGCGTTTGCCTTTCAAGTATTGGTAAGTCTTCCTTTATCGCTTCTCTATCCTTTTCTATTATTTCTTCAACACTTTCAACATTCTCATCATTTAATGCTTCCTCTAACTTTTCCTCATCTTCTTGTTCGACGTTTTCGAGATTTTCATCCTTACCAGTCGCATTAGGTTCTTCTTTTTCAGTAATAAGAGCAGCATTATTTTCCGTTCCTATCGAAGTAGTTTCGGTTTCCGTAATTTTCCCTGTCGGTTTGTATTTTGAAAGATCGTAATGGAAGGAATCTAATATCGTTACCACTATTCTAACAATTTGCTTTTGGAATTCTGTGGAACTTCTTAGTTTGCCTAAATAAAGCTTCAAGATGATCTCATAATGATACCACGGTAATAGCCTGCACACAACTCCGACAGTCTCGATAGCGGCGTCAACAAGGCTGTTTTTGTGAATGAAAGCCTCATTGCATAAATATGATGAGCAAAGGGGAAGAATAAATTGTGTCAATGTTTTAGGATTAAACGGCTTCTGCAGTGTCTTAGAGAGCGTGCAGAACTTCAGTAAGGCGCGAGCTCTCCTGTATAGCTGCAGATGTTGCATGTTCTCGAAGAAGTCGACTTCAGGATCGGCACGATTGGCAAGCAGGGACAAGTCTCGTAAAACGGGATGCACGTCCGCGCATTCCAGGGCCATATGTCCCAAAAGCGCTATCGATTGAAGGCGAACGGCTTCGTTCTTGCTCGTAATACCCTTCCTCGTAAGTACCAAGATAGTGTCGTCCATTAAATAACGCCTGTTCAGGACGTTACTCTGATGCTCCCTCGCTAATTTCGCCGCGACGGATTTCAAACACTGGCTGGAGCAATCTCGCATCGCCAGATCCGGTTGAGTCTTCAGGAAATAAAAGCAGTTGTATATTACAGTCACGCCGAATTCCAGCGTGATCGCGTTCTTCTCGGCCATGTCGCTGATCCGATTGAAAGCGTCCAGCCTTTTCTCGAAGTCCGGCTGATCGACCCACCTGTGATCCCACGCGTTAAGGGCGGCCAGAACTTCGTAATTCTGAATCATCATCTCGCGATGCTCCTCCATGGATTTCTCGGCGATAGTACAGTACAGCTGCAAAAGAGTCTTGCGAGCGGGCACATCCGACACGATGCCCATCAGCGGCGCGATAGAACGCAAATGAATCTCCGGTTTGTTTATAATTTTTATGAGATTCGTCACAGTTGTCAGAAATTCCATGATGACTTCCTCGTTACTGCCTGATGTAGCCTTCCTGATTAATACGGGTATTATCAGCTTCAGCACCGTGTCGCATGTCTCGGCATCTGTGACGAATTCAGAAATTCGCGACAGTATAATCATTTCGGTCTTGTTTATGTTCTTATTGGATCTTTTAAGTCTATTCTTGATAAATTCCAGAACGTGAGGCACATGCGGCAGAAGTATAGCGGAACCATAGTTGATTCCGCTCGAAAGTACCTTCTCCTCTACCTCGAGTACATTGGTAAGCATCGGCAGTAACGGTAAGAATGGCGTGTCCACTTGCATCGCATCTTCGCTGGATTTCCCGTAGTCCTGTAGCGTCAGCATCTTCTCGATCATCTCCAGAATGGCATTGACGACGGATTGATGCGTCTTGGGATTCGACAGAAGCTGCACGATGTAAGGGAGAGGAGTGATCGATTCGTTGTCCTCCTGATGCTTTGCGAATAGCGGATAGTACCGCGAGTTCTGGCCCCACGCCATGAATAACTTCAACAAGGCCGTAGGACTGTGTATACCCTCGATAGGCAGTTTCTGCAACAGGGGAAATATCGCGACGTAAAAGACCGCATCTATCTCGTGCCGCTTCCAGTTGTAGTCCTCGAAGTGCGTGAAGAATCTGGCCAGTATCCCGACGCAGCTCGTCCTCGCGTTCTTGATCGTCGACAGGTATCCCGAGTAAACCTCCCCCGATCTCCGCAGAATTCCGTTCACCTCAGCCAAGATACAAATCAATATCCTGAGCAATCGCGGCAATAATTTAGTTGACATTTTCCCACCGAATTGTTCAATTATTATCGCCAACAGATTCACAGCGCTCTGCATGCGTTTAGGTGGCACGACGTTATTCAGATCGACGGTATCGACGATGTTCCCAACGTATTTCCTCAAGTCAAACGCATCGTCCACTTCCAGCGATACGTACGACTTGAATGGCCTAAATGCCATTTTGACGAATATGATCATCTCGTCCTCCTGTGCACCGCCCAGAAAGCGCAGTATGATCTTCCTCCGTGCAAATCCACCACCTTTCCCACCGGTCCTCATGCCGGTCTTCGTGATCATTTTGGCATAAATAATTCTCATTATGATCGGTATGAGATTTTCGCGATGCTCCTCCTCTATCATGTTGCTCTCCCGGTCAAGTTGGAAACGCGCAAGCTCGTTCTTAAAATTCTTCTCATTTATCAGGCCGTACAAAGGCTCCTTGTACGGCAGAAGATACTTGTACTTGTATGCGAAGAGACAATTCAGAGCGGCTCTTTGTATGTCGGCATTTCTCGAAGAAATCAAATCCAGATAAATCTGATGCAGCTCCGCCTCTCTGTGCATCATTTTTGGATTCTGCACTTTATCGAATATCTCCATCTGGGCGAGTAGAAGTTTTACCTTGTAATTTCTTTTCATCGCGTCTGCTTGCGCGACTTTGATGCTCTCGTTATGCTCCCCGTCACTTTCGTTCTCGTTATCCGTGTCATTGTCGGCATCGATTAATTCTTTACGCTTTTCGACATCACAATACTTGCCCTCGTCGGAGTTGGATCTAAAAAAATTTGCATTTACAAAATCGATGAATAATCCGGTCAAGTCCCTGTTTTTCGTCTCGGCATAATGTGAAAATTGTGCCATGCATTTCCAGAGAAGAATCTTATAATTCTCGAAATCAGGTTTATCGTCGTGTTTTTCGATCAATGATTCCAATGATGAAATCACGTGGCAATCGAACGACGATCTCCGTTCAATCTCCGGTACATTGTTAGACGTTAACTCGGCTAGAAACGTTGGCCAGAACTGCGGGCATTCCTTGCTGCCGTAACCAGCTATGATTGTACTCACGGGCTGCCAAAGGAGAGAAAAATTGACATACAAATTGCCCATCAAGCATCGCAATGGAAATTCATGATACTTCGGATTTAGATTAGCTATCGCGTCACTCTGAAATTTTAAAGCGTGTAAGTGCACCAGCTTGCTACGGTAATTTTGTACCGTTGCGGGTTCACATTCCACCAGATAGACAAGCTCCATAGCATTTTTTCCATTATGCATCAAGGATCCCTTCAGATCTTCGACATTGGAAAACAAGGAATATAAATGTGCCGCGATTAATCGAACATTATTATATGGTGAACTAAGTTTCTTCATTATATTGTCATTTAATTTATCAAACGACGCCAAATTTATATAGCTCGCATAATGTTGCGACGCAGCAAAGTATGTTAAGCAGAGATCTATCGCATTTAATATATACTTATTATCATTGTTAACAAGATCAATTATTTTTATGTCAGACTTTATCAAGAATTCGTGGAGATCGCTTGGCTCAGACACGTGCACCAGCGATTCCAGCGTTAATAAAAATATGAAAGCGGTTTTATCAATATCCGTAACATCATCTGCACTGTCGTATTTCAATATCTTTTTATATAAAAATAACAAACCGTCTCTCAACATATTTTTAAGATCTTCATGTAACGGCTTCAGATGTGGTAAAATGATCAAAATTCTCAGTGCGTCGAGCGAAACGGTATCAGTAGACAACGTTTTTAATTCTTGTAATAGATAATTGGTATTCTCAATTCCGATATTTCGTATATCTAAAATGTACTTTCTCCATTTGTCCAAAGTTATGCCGCTAAGACAAGGTGATGCTTTTGCAGGAATTATTTTAGCAAGCAAAAGCAATGTCTTATTGTTGAATCCAATGGATATACTGCGTTGCAACACGTGAGGCAACACCAAGGTTTCGAACGAAGAATAACATATTAAATTTTCAACAGAGGAATACAGTAATTCCATATCATTCACCATCATAATTTTCAGCACTAATTGACTCGAATTTTCCTGCATTAACTTGACGTTGGGTGCTAGGAGAATGGCTACAGACGCATTAATTACTTCTTGCAAGATATTACTGTCTTCGCTCCATGTGTCCATCATAACAGTTAATCTTTTTGTCAAAAACACAGCGTCGGTCAAGAATCTTCCATTTTTATGGCTGATAATAATATGTACGAGACGCAACAATAGAATTAAAGCATGTTTTCTCTCAGAGAATTCTGGCTTCAATTTTTCGACAAGCGTATCCATTACTTTCAGGATAACATTCCACATGACATCGCATTTCTGTGGCTGTATGTTTTGCAATATGCACACTACGATTTCCCGTAGTACTTCGTAAGTGAGCTTTCGGTCAACGGATTCGTCTTGCAGAGCATTGAAATAAAGAAGTAACATCTGCTCGCCGCAGGAATGGAACTGCCCTGGAGTACCGGATACAACCTCGAACAATAACTTTCCACAGCCCAGTATTCCGTTCTCCTTAGCATTATCGCTTCTATCCTCCAGAATATGTAGCACCAATTTCAGAAAGGAGTCTTTATCCTTGATTTTGCGAACGACGAATGCAAAACTTTCGGCGGCGAACCTGTTTATGTAGGCCGGCTGCGTGTCAGCCAGCAGCGGCAACAACAGGGGCAGCACAGTTCTTATGTTTTTTGTCAGATATCGCCACAGAAATTTGAACAGATACGCCAAGGTGGTGAGTGTATACTCTATCTGGTCGGCGTCTTTCGTTTGCAGCAGGCAGATGATTTCCGACAGAAATTCTGGGAAGTAATCATAGAACTCTTTCTGAAGATCTCTCGCTGCAGCCACTACCAATCTATGGAAAACAAAGAGAGAACAGAAATAATAACGAGAATCTGTCGGTGCATATATCCACAGGCTTCAGAGCACTACTTACTCTAAGATTGGCTGCAGGAACAGAGGATCTCGTTTCCTCAGGAACAGCATAAGCGTATCGATCACGTGCTGCTTCTTGTGAAGCAACTGGGGTAACGTGACGATGTCCCGCACCTCCTTCTTGAAGGCGGCGTAGCCATTCGTCAGGTTGAGAACATTCCATTTTTGCAGCGTCTCGTGAAAGTAGGTCTCGACCTCCTCGGCGTCGTCCTCGTTCCGATGTGCCACCCGGTGGAAGACGTCGACGTCGATCTCCGTTACTCTCACGGAGAACGGTTTGAACTGCAGAAGATCAGTTTCAATTTTTCTGCTTATGGTTCTCGTTGAATAAAACTATAACGCTTTCTACTTTCTGCTTATTTAGCTACTATTGTTTCTATATTAAATTATTCTGTTTATCTTTTTAACAAATCTGTAGAACACTTTTAACCTAACCTAACCGGTTTCAGCGCGCGCGTTTAGGTTAACCTTACATTCTACGTCGATTTTACTCACCTGGAAGACGTTCGCCTCCTTGTGACGTGTCGGCTTGTTCTTCATGCTAATGGATTGTCCTGGCGCACATTAATTGAGTCAACATATCTAAATGAAGTGTGTTGATCCTCAGTTTAAAATCGAACGGAGCATACTCTCTGATTCCCACGTGCAACTAGGGGAGAAAAGGAAACAAACGGGATTATTGGAAGATACTAGGACATGCGCAGTGAAGCAGGTGCTAGCAGCCGCTATTAGGTCTCAATATCGCATACTTTTTTTTATTACGTTGTGGAATGCCATTAAATCAGTCGATGGAATAAAAACGATAATGGTAAGAAGTCTCTCAAGTTGATGCTCTAATTTATACGTAGAATTAAAATGATTGATTGCGTTTGATAATCAAGAATGCTAGTTTAATGCGCAGGCGCGAGGTTGTCAACTCCCTCCCCCATCACCTCCCATCGCCACCAGCTGCCGACACGACGGATTGTCAACGTTGTTATGAACGGAGCAGATTTCATCTACGTACAAGTGCCAGTACGAAGCGCCGCGCGATCTCGCTCGACCCGACGACCACGTGGAGAAATGACAGGATCGGTGGTCGAATTTGGGAGCGTCTAGATAACCAGGTCCAAGTACCAGGACGAAGAAATCGATGGCATAAATGCGCTCGGCTATCAGCGTTATCCTGTCGAGTCCGGTGCCCGACAACAAGATGTCCCATCCCGACTACGAGCAGACCGCCCACGATCACGCCGCCCTACTGCTGCTGCTGAGGCCGGTCGGCACGCAGATCAAGCCGAAGACGGTCAGCAAGCTGTGCGAGCGGATTGTCAAGGCCGGCAGCAGGTTCTCCGTGTCCGATTCCAGCGGCGGCACCCGCGAGATCCTCGCCCGCTTCGTCCGGGAACATCCGGTGGAGAACAACGACTGGGGGGACTTTCAGACGCACAGGCGACTCTTGGGTCTGATCACTTTCGGCAAGTATGACAATCAGACAGAGCTGAACGAGCTGTGCAGGGTACACGAGACCTTGAAAGTCAAGTACATCAGCACTCTGTACGACTCGCGGGCCATCCTCTTCGGGCCCCTCGAGTCGAATGGACGTCACGAACCGCCACTGGACTACACCACGCCCAGCAACTTCAAGACGCGAGCGGTATTCTATTCGGACGAGGCATGCCCCGATCTTGAGACGCAAATAGCCGAGTATCTCAACTTTTTGTTCTGGATCCTGGAATCGAAGAGGCTGGAGCGTTCCAGGGAGAAGATAGATCGCGTCTCTCTGCTGTTGGCTCCGTTCGAGAAGAAGGATTTTATCGGGTTGGACCTCGAGTCCAGGAATAATAAGAAGAGATGCGTGGGCCGCATGACGAAGCATTTGGGAGATCTCTGTCTTCAAGCCGGACTTCCAGCTGATGCATTGAACAATTATAATTCTGCAGCCAATATTCTGCAAGCCGTCAACGACTGGCTGTGGCTGGGAGCGGCGTACGAGGGTCTCTGCGCTGCTTCAGTCTTGGTTCTTTATCCTAATATGTGTCGAAGTCTTCCATTGCAAAGAAATTCCTCTCTGCAAGAAGGAAGTCCAAGTAAGCAGAGGTATGGATAATTTAAGCAAAGTTATATGATACTAAAACATAAAACTTTTTTTTTCATAAGTTGTTAAAGCGCCTCCGCTTCTATTAAGGAATCTGGTTTAAGGACGAGCTAATGAATCAATCATTCATTTTAGACGAGGATCACAGGCTCTTATGGCTTTGCCAGCTCCGCCCAGTATAGACATGGTAAAGGCCAGCATGCCACATATTTTACTTCCTGAGGAAATATCTAAGAAATATCGTGAAGCTATAGTGCATTACAGTAAATACCAATATGCAGGAATAATTGAAACTGAAGCTAGTTTCAAAGCTACCAGAATCTCAATAGAACAGAACTGTACCTTACAAGCTGCATCATATTTAAATAACGTTGTATTGATTAATTTATCTCTCAGCGAGCAAGAAAAAGTATGTAAATATTAATCCAACGCCGAAAACTTCAACATATTAAGCTTGTCAAGGTGTTATATAGATCAAATATTTCAGATTGATCGATTTACTACATTATCAGATTTATATACGAGCTTTGGTTTTGATAGAAAAGCGTCATTCTGTTTGCGATTGGCCGCCACTCGTCATGTATCGCAAAATAATCCTAATCCAGACTGGCAACAATGTTATAATTTAATGCTGCAAGCTACATCTGGGTTTAAATTATCCTTGGATCCTGTCGATATGCCACCAGGTTACAATTAGTCAGATTTTGTTAAATTTTATATTCTAAATATATTTTCCTGACAATACATTATTTTTTTTATTTAAACCAAAAATTTATTAAAATTGTTTTCAAATATGTGTTTTAAAGAAATATTTTATCTTTTTATTTCAACTATTTTGTGATGTTTAAAATATGATGTTCTCTTTTTTACAGATGGACAAAGAGGATGGCCAGCTATACAGATTCAAATAATAAATGAACTTGTTGCTGCCGCCAACCGAATGGGCAATCCGGCACTTGCTACGAGGCATCTAACATTTTTACTTCAAACAATGTATAATCACCTAACGCTTATCGAACGGAAGGACATTGCACTACAGTTGCAAAATGTATCTCAACAATGCGAGGGTGCACCTGTTCCCCTTGTATGTTAAAACATTGTTGTTAATGATGTGAATAATGATATATTGTCTATATAAAGTAAACAATATTTGTTACGGCAGGTTTTAGATTCTGGTACTGTCATACCACCGGCTAATTTATTAAACATACCAAAGACAAAATCGTTTATTCTGAAAAACATGCAGCCACATTTACAGCCTCAAAAAATAGAAAGAGTGAAAGAAGATCATGGTCCGTTTTTATTTACGCCAATTAATTTCGGCTCGTTGGAGCGTAAAAATACTTCGAAAAGTAAAGTTGGTACGTATATACTTCAACATTGATTATTACCATTAATAAAAGTTTAATATTGTACATCTTCCTCTAAGAAGAATAAACTTTTTGTCACAACAGATTATCTGTGGGTAGAAGGAGATATCTGTGAGGTGTCAATGCAGCTGATAAATCCTTTACCGTTTGAATTGCACGTATCTAATATGAGACTTTTGACAAACGGTGTAGTATTTGAATCGATACCAGAAAGTATTAGCCTGCCCGCTGAGTCTGGTCCGATTGCAGTCACGTTAGCAGGCAGACCCAAGGAAGTTGGAGATTTAGAAATACTCGGGTTCAGCACACATACACTAGGAGTTAAATCCAATTGTAGATTGAGATATATGGAGGGTATGTTACATCCTCAATATACGGTCGAAGTCATTCCAGCCTTACCGAGAATTGATGTCGCGACTAGTTTGCCTCAAACTGCTAGTTTCAGTTCCGGCGAGAATATAGTTACCAGCGCGAGTATATCCCTCTATGGCGGTGAAAGGTTTGTGTCCAATAAGCACAAAATTCTTTCAACGATATTATTTTTACACCAAATGGTTTTGCAGCGCCGAATGTACTGTGACAATAACGAACGCCGGTCAGGTTCCTATCGAAATGGTTGAGTTATCGGTACAGTCCGCTCTGGATGCTGTAACCGAGAGTAAAATTTTTAAATGGAGCGATGAAAATCTAATGACTCAACTGCCTTTACAACCCGGCAGTAGTGCGAGTCTTACTTTATATCTATATGCAGCGACGGATTTTATAGCGCCTTCGATTAGAAATGGTAATATAATTAATTAGTTAATTATATTATCATGATAACTTAATTTTTTAATTTTAATGTTCTCCCTTTTTCCTTAACAACTTATCTTTCAGATGTTACTAGCAGTACCTGTCTCAGTCAACCAAGCAGTTTAATGTCACATTCAGGCCACAGTTCTTTACCATCTCGGCTCAGTTCTCCGTCTCATCATACGAAAAGACAATCCGAACTGACTTCCTCCTTTAGATCAGGAATAAGTTCGCATTCCGGCCATTCTTCCTTGGCAAGCACGCGTTTGTCGAAACTAGCAGTACCTTTACACACGTCTAATATTGTCGAGGGTCAATTAAGGATAAAATACTCAGGAGGTGCAGGTTTAGTAAGTGGCTACTGCAGAATTTCATCCGTTTTTATAACCATTGAGATGCTGCCCAGTGTACAGATTACTAATTGGGATGTATTACCGGCTGAAACGTAAGTTACGAAAAAAACGTAAATGCTTCGTCAAATAATATTTATTCATACATTTCATATTGTCATGTATATATTTTGTCTATAAAAAACTTCGCTAACAATTTTTAGACCATTGCAATTTTATCTCGTGCTGGACGTGACAAACATGACGAATCACGAAATGGAATTACATTACACGCAAAATAAATGTATATATATGGAAGGTAAAGAACCATGTAGAATTCCCGTTCCAGTTGACCGATGTCCACTTAATAAATTATCTATGGTAATAATGGAGACACAATCTATAGTAACGAAAATATACTGCAATGTAATACTATTCGATCGGTTTTTTTTTTACTTATAGTTAAATGGTGCTGGTGATACAAGCGAACTCCAAAAAATATGTGCTGAACATATAGCTTCGTTGGTTGATTTACGCTGGCAATTATTAGGTACCGAGTCTACAGGAAAAGCAACCTTATCCGGCATTACTTTAACTCAGGATATGTTGGATCTGGTCAGAATGAGTCCTTTACAGTGGGGTGCGTATATTGTTTATACTATGCATATAAATAAAATTCTTAAAATTAAACTCAAAATATTTTCCAGAAATAACTATCAACGATATTATCGTAAAAGCACAAGAAGAACTGTCATGTGCTTTGGGTGAATGCATCAGCGTTGGTGTGGGAGTATGCAATGCTCTGGAACATCCGCTAAGTGATCTAACATTGTCCATTAATTTCTATCAGGATCACCATAACGGAGTTAATAATTATCAGTTAGAAACAAGGTTATCCATAGCTGGAGCAAATAAAGTCATGCTGCCTACTGTGAGTCACAATCTTCATAAATGCATTTATAACTGGTATACATGCTTGTCTTATATTCTCTATTTTATCGCAAATAAATAACAGTTACAGGAATACGGCAGAGCCTATCACGAATGTCGTGTAGTATTTTTCACTGCTGGTCAGTACAAAATAGACATTCAATGCAGTAGCAAAGAATCCGCTCCAAACTCTCCAATAGTTTATTCGGAGCTCGTAAATGCAGGACATACATGGCGTTATATACCGCCCATTGAAATAACTGTTGATGATTATTAATATAAGATTTGTCTAGAATTCTACATCATTAAACTGTAATATTTGTAAAAAGAACGAAAATATTGTATTATACAAAAATAAAGATATTTACTTTATTGAAATTAATATTTGTCATGTCTCTAATCTCTCATCACTGTGCACGTGTTAAAGATAAATTCTTTACTTCCAACAAGCTATAAATGTAAAAACTATAAAATATAAATATTATCTTTTATTTCCCTCTGATTTTATTTTCTTGCCGAGAGGAATCATTTCCATCTCGTGTAAAATCCTTCGGAACTTTTTATAAAATTCAAGTACAGCTGTATTAGCCCATACCTGTTGGCTATTAAAATCTAAAACGCGTAAACTCTGTAAGCTCTGAGCTCTCGAAAGTGCTACGTAAGATTGACCAGCATCAAATACCCTCGACAAGCACATTTCCACGCAGTCTAAAGTTAAGCCCTGGCTTTTATGAATCGAAAAGGCCCATGCTAGCTTTAAGGGTACTTGTTTTCTGTGTATGACAGCGCCGGAACTAGTTTTGATAGCCCACTTTTCCATCTTTGCTTCATAATGAGTTCCAGATCGCAATTGAATTACTGGTATATCATTTTTAAAATGAATAACAACACCTCGAGCGCCGTTCACTAGTCCGCTATTGACATTTATATTTCTCATCAGCATAACTTGCGCGCCAACTTTCAGTACTAATTTGCCAGGTATAGGCAGCTGCTGATCCAACATAAACGTCATAGAGCTATCGGAATCTAACGCCGTATATACTTTACTCTCGCCCGTAAGTTCATTTAACTGAAATTCGTTAATCTCATCGGCCTCCTTTACGTGCGAGCACAATCTAGTTGCTAATACTCCGTTGCTTTCAATCTTTTGCTTCGCCGTTTCCTTCAAAATATCTACGATATCATCCGTGACTCTACCTATTCTAACGCTGTTTAATATCTTTACGAATGCTTCGTCCTTTTGCCGATGGACTGTATTTAATTCAAAATTAAAGTGAACACACTTTTGCCAGGCCTCGCTTTGAAAGCAAAATTTCGGTTTGTCGTTGGTCTTCGATACAGGAGGCAACTGAAAGAAGTCACCGCACAGGATTAATTGTATTCCTCCGAACGGTCTTTCCGTTCTTCGCACGTGTCTCGCCACTGTCTCGATTTTGTCAAAGAAATCGCCGTCTACCATGGAAATTTCGTCTATCACCAAATGCTTCGTTTTCTTCCATATTGAAGCTGCGGACGGACGGGAGGCCAACTGAATACATCTTTCCTTGGTTCCAGTGCCCAGACCGATGCCAGCAAACTGATGCAACGTAATTCCACCTATGTGACAGGCTGCTACTCCAGTACTCGCCGTGGCCATTGTTACATCTGGAGGAAGTGCCGAGATTATCTTCCTTAATAGAAACGACTTGCCGGTACCTGCGCTACCGGTAAAGAACACATTCTTTCCATTGAGGACCGCATTCAGGATTCGAGCCTGTTCCTCGGTCAGCTCTCCTGAGGTAGGATTTTCGTACAGCTTCTTTGCTGCTGGTACTTTCAGGCCGTCGTCGCTAAAATGTTTCCGCTTCCTGGCCATGCTCGGCGACGGAGTGGTAACTGTCGTACGTGACACAGCCATGGCTTTCTCCTTCGCTCTATTGACCTCCGCACTGGTAGCTGGACTGATCTCCTCAGCACCACCTGCCTGCACATTTCCAAAGAGCTTTTCCCGCAAAGGATCTTTCAAAGTCTTTCCCTCGTGGCCAGTCAATTTGATGAATATAGTCTTCAAGAAATTTATCAGCTGAGAAGAAGGGGCATTCGACAGAAACAACGTGCAGTTCTGTTCCTTGAACTTAATGGACGCCTTCCCCTCGGTCATGAATTTATTAAATACCGATATACCTTTCAAGGGTAGCTTGGTGAGCGATTTCGCCTTCTCGGCGCATACCTCGACGAGCATCTCGCGCTGACTGTCGCGAATCAGGCGCAGCGACGCCGTTCGATGAGACACCTTCCTCAGGATGGATCCTTGCGCGTTCAACCATTCTACAGCAACGGTGCAAGTCAACGAGCAGCCGTCGGAATCCATGTCCTCCACGAGTAAAGTCGTCTCCGTGGGAAAGCTATGAACAATTGGCCTGATAACAATGCGATAATCTTAATAGATGTAACGTTTTGTGAAAATATCTTAAATTTGTGTCACCTGAACGCGGCATGAACACGAGCAACAAACGCGAACACGGCGAACGGGATAAACCAGAAAGCGCGCGCAATATCTCGACGCAGGGTGCTTAACCTTAAAAACATTAACAAGAATTCAAAGAACGCGTCGACACATTACCCGTGGCGGCCAATCACCTTTCGTCTTTCTAGAACTAGCGGAAGATTATTGGTCATGAAATTATACATAACCTAGTAACTCCGCTCACTTTTCACACACATTTTCACTTTTTCAAAAGGTATGTACAAAATCGACCCCTAGAACCGTTACATTTATGAGGTTAGTGATTTTCTCGTCAATGGTCGACTCGTGTTGGCGAAGGTTTCCCGCGCGTGCAATTTCGTCGCGTTTATCACCTGGCGGAACCCCGCATTGTGGAAAAGTGGTAGATAGAAGGTGGTATCAACAAAGGAACGAGTTTGTCGACGCTTTTCACAGTTTACGAGGAATCGATCAATCAGGCCAGTTTTAGAAAATCTCCGTGACACTCGCGAACGTGCAACATGTTCAGTCTAGGCGACATTAGCGAGCAGTTGAAAGATGTGAGCCGAAAATCGGTCGGCGTCTCGTTCGCCGGTCAGTCACTCGTGTTGGACACCGCGAGTGACGGTAAGTCATTAGAATCCTTTCGACGATGTATCCTCTCGTACATGAAGCGCACAAACGTTATTGAACGATGATGCAAGCTTAGCAATTTCTCTCTTGTGCAATTTTAAGACGCAGTTGTTGCTTTCCAAAATTTTATTTGTCGCAAGAATTTGAATTCCACGTGAATATGTGTGAATAAATTAAATGTTTTATTTATAGATTTTATTTATATTATTTTTATATTATTTTATTTATTTATTTATTTATATTATTTATATAGATTTATATAGATTTATATAGATATTTATATAGATTTTATTTATATTATTTTCTCCAATCAGAGAATGTATTTAACAGTGAATTGTATTCGTTGTGCAGCTCTCCAAGTGGTGGAAGCGATTAAAGCATGTCCGTGTTTGGAATATTTGGATTTGGAGGGAAACACATTAGGAACGCCAGCCGCAGAGGCTATAGCGGAGGCGTTGAAGGAGAAGGGGACTCCGTTGAAGAAAGCTCTGTGGAAGGACATGTTCACCGGTCGTTTGAAAACAGAAATTCCAAAAGCGTTGGAATATCTAGGAACGGCACTGTGCACTGCTGGTAGTCAGCTAACCGAGCTCGATTTAAGTGACAACGCTTTCGGTCCAATCGGAATTCAAGGTTTGGCAAATCTGTTGGCATCCAGTCCATGCTACACCCTTCAACAATTAAAACTGAACAACAATGGCCTTGGTATATCAGGTGGTAAAATGTTGGCTAAAGCATTGGAGAAGTGTCATGAGAATAGTTCCAAAGAAGGTGAGACATGTAACACGTGTATACAATTACTTGTATTTTAATATGTATATTCTAAATGCTTAATGGAATGGAATTCTACTATAGGCAAGCCGCTCTCGCTGAAAGTTTTCATCGTCGGCAGAAATCGATTGGAAAATGAGGGCGCGCAAGCTTTAGCGGCTGTGTTTGAAAGGCTAAAAACATTGGAGGAAGTTGTAATGCAACAGAATGGCATATATCATGTAGGCATCGCAGCAATTGCACAGGGTTTATCTGTGAATCCTAACTTGCGAGTGTTAAATCTGAACGATAATACGATCGGGTTAAAAGGATCCAGAGCGCTCGCTAAAGCTTTACCGACTTTCCGGGGTTTGGAGGAATTAAACCTCGGAGATTGTCTACTAAAAACTAAAGGAGCTTTAGTGCTAGCCGAGGCGTTAGAGATTCATGGCAATCATATATCCCTTAGATGCCTGGACGTGAGTAATAACGAACTACGCGCGGATGCTGGAGATGCTATTGCCAAAGCCATGCACGACAAAGCTCTTCTGACAAATCTACAGCTGGACGGTAATTGTTTTGGAACAGAAGGACGTGAAAACCTTCGAGAAATTCTTACGAAATTGGGAAGAATTGATGCATTGAATTCTTTGGACGAGGATTATACTGAGGACGAGGAGGAGGAAGATGACGATAACGAGGATGAACAGAGCGAAAAGGATGAAAGTGACAATGAGGATGAAGCGAGTGACAAAGATAACAAGGAACAGGAAAATGTTGCACAAAGCACAGTGGTAACAATAGCGGAATTTATAAAATCACCAATAGGTGAGAAACTGTTGATGTTGCAAGATGATAACGTGCAAGCTTTTATCGACTATGCAACGGTACGTATTAATGTGTATCTACATATACAAGTTAATTATATATCTGACGAGAATTTTTTTCTTATTTCAGAATTTAGCAAACCAAAGTAATACAGCTACAGAACAGAAATATATAGAGGAGTTTTTACGGATAACTATGAAAGTGTCGGCATTATGTGGCAGTGGCTACATGAATGTGAGAGTAAAAGCAGAATTCTTATCAGATGCTTTATACGCAAAGCTGTTTTCTTATGCTGTAGAGAATAATAAAATCTCTAGTTTGAATAATGCATTATTAATTAATCTTGGTTTAATAAAAGTAAGAAAAATTAACAATTTTTATTTATATATAAACATAGAAGATACATGGAAACAATTAACAATCGTCTGTTTCTCAGAGTGAGGACAAAACCAATGGGAAAATTGACTGGAATTTGGAAGGATGTTTCAAGGCTTTAGAAAAAATTGCTCAGAGAGATTATTTCTTGGCACAAACAAGGGGTATGTTGAAAATATTTCTAGAGAAACCAATGAAGACTAGTCGCGCAAATGTAGTTGATCCATTCCAAGATTCTAAAGCTGCTCTTAAAACTGTTCTAGACAATATTCAAGTTACGTAAAATTACCAGAAATTATCTTGATATGACATATAGTTATTTATTTTTATACTTTATAATGTATGAAAAATAGTAGAAATTTCATGTAAAATTAGAACTAAGATTATCATTATATATGAATTTTACAAGCCATATATAAAAATAATCTTTATGATGAATTTTGCTAATTTTAAATTGAAATTTTGTATTTTTAATATTAAATTTGTTCAATACAAATCTGATTTTATAATGTTTTTATTTCACAAAAGGGAGCTTTGCTTCTTTTTATTTAAAAAAATGAGTAATAATTATGTAATAATAAAATTCTGATATTGAAATGAAAAATACATTTATTATCTTACAATGTGTGACAGTGTGTGTATATGTGTATATATATATATATATGTATTCTCATTTCAATGCAAATTACTTTTATCTTTTTTTTTACCTTACTAACAAAATATACATACTATAGTAAAAGCTATCCCTTAAAATAATGTTAATATATTAAGGAATCAATTTTTAAATTTTAATATGTATTGTAATACAAACGAATTTTTTACAAAGCAGTACTTGGTGATATGCGACTCGTATAATCCATTTAAAAAACGCAACTAACTATTGCCACTCAACTAAGATGTTTATCATGTTATTTATGAATTTAAAATGATATCTAATATGTAACATTTTTCACAAAAATTTGTAAGATTGATTATAGATTAATATGGAATAAATAATGCCTGTGTATATGTGTACCAGTAAAACATAAAATTGCACTGTTATTACTGCTTTCACTTGTTCATAATGTATTATATAAATAAGAAAAGCTTGTTTCATAGTATTAAGCTAAAACGCAGCAATAGCAGATGCTGGATTCCAACCTGGATGGAAGAGATCGACAGATAATGGGATGCAATGCGACGATGATTGATCTTTCATATACATTGTTGCCTAAAAAATAGAATGTGGAATACTAGCATCGAAACACAATTTTTTTCAGTTTTAAATCTACGAATCTTTGTGTATGTAAATACGTACAAGGAAGAGAACCAACTGTAATTTTGTCCTCGTATTACAATTCTGTCCCAAAGTAGACGGATAATTTACTATCCCATCATTACTTCTTATATTAGTCGCTATCAATTCTAGGCAATGTTTCTCCTCCACTCTGAATGATGCCAACATCGCCGCTGTCATAAATATAAGAATCAATTGAATCATATTTATATCGATATAATTTTTGTGGTGGATTTCTTAGTAATACTATTAATATTCAATTCCTTACATCTTTCGGACGTTTCAACGGATAAGAACCTCGATAAGACCGTCCCAGATTCGGAAGTTTCGGAAAATAAATGTGGATAACGTCTAATAAATAATTTCATTAGTAACATATTGCCGCGATTTCCAGCTAAGCTGTTATTAGGTATACAGATGATCTCATCGTCTGTTCTTCTCACTAACAATACAGTTCCGTTATATCTATTAAAAGATAAAATATACAAGTAATACTTTGTGTTATATTGTGATAAATTATAATTGTTATATTATTATGATAATATGCCGTAAAATACCTGTTCAATTGTTCTGCTATATTTAAATTGAAATAATCTCTGATTATGTTGCGGACTAAACCTTCTAGGGACGGTGGCATTGTTTTAATAGCTAATGGAAGTACATCGTCGAATGTAGCATCTAAAACCTGCAGTAATTAATAATTTATCAATTTAATTATCAAAATCGATTTTAATCGTGTGTAATCAGTCGAACTGAATAATATTACCAAGCTGTGAATAGTAGGATAATTCATAGCGGCCCAAGTGGCGGTATAGCCTCCGATACTCCAACCGTATAGGATGATCCGTTCCTCGGGAAAGTTTAGACGCTCGATCGCAAAGCGCATTATACAATCGACAGCATTTTCCTCTTGGTCTGGATATGGCGCCCCCTTAGTGGTCATGACTTACTGTTATACGAGATACAAGTCGGCCCTCGAAGAAGGCTTGCCATTACTCCAACTTTGCATTTACTGTCTGAATGACAATAACTGCAACATTGGCAAAATTTTTATTGTTGCAATGAAGAGTTTCACGACGGAGTAACAGCAATTCTTCCCATCGAATTGTTATTGCGAAATATATGTGAAGCTTACTCCTTTGTAAGCAATAATACTTACAGTACTGCTGCCGAAACCTGGATGATTCCAGCCCAGCACCGAATAGCCCTTGGTCAGAGGAGTGGCTATAATGCCTGTTTCATAGAACCCACAATTTCCTTCGCAGGTTATAACCAATATATTACCATGGACGCTTCTGCAATATAGCGTACATCAGAAAACAGTTTGTAACATAATAGATGTCGATAAAGTTATCGTTTACATTACTTGTTACGCCGATCAACAAACATCGCATCAATTATATTTTTATCAGCAGTCATTAATTTAAATCTTTCTCCACCTTGTTTCATTAGATCTATCCTTCCCTTCACCAACGTAGAGCCTTTAACATTACGATGCAAAATGATCTCGAGTATTATAAAAATGTGAAAACAACGTACAATAATAAGAGTAATGTGTTACCGAGGAGCAAGCTGATGATACTTGCACTGCCAGGATAAATCAGTTTTCCCGCGAAGGTATGTGCTACTACATAAGAAAGTAATTTACATGGTATAGCAAATAAATATTCTTTGCCGCTTTGTCGCCTGAGACGTCCACTAGCCTTTGAAATTTTTTCTAGTGTCAATTTATCTGCAGTATCTCTACAAGGAACATATATTAGATAATAGTAATATTAATTATGATGTATATAAACCATTTAAAATTTTTCAATTTTCAATTTAAAAGATCAATATTTAATGTATCCTATTTTCCAAGACAATAATTCGAGAGATAATTGAAAAATATTTGATCTCAACTATTAGAGTTGTCAAAAATTATAACTCGAAACATTTTTTTTAATATCTTAAATTTAATAAGTAAAAAATTATTAGACTTGTCACTTAAATGAAAATTGAAAGTTCTTAAATATCTTATATATATTAATTGTCAATAGAGTCCAACCTTGTTGATTTCGATACATCAAAATCCACAGGCCATGCCCAGAACTCAAATTCATACTTATGAAGTTCCTGCTTCGTGCTGGCATTATAATTCAATTGTGCCTCATTCAAAGTCTCCACAAACTTCACATACACTGGATTGTTAACTCTGGAGTAACTGCGCGCGGCCAGTGAGGTAACGAGAATCGCCCCGGCGGCAGCTGCTAATTTACTAAAGCAAGAAGCATTGTCTGCCAAGTAGCCACGCTGGTACATGGCGAACATGGCAATGACCGGTACAGCATAGAGGCTTATGGACCACATCGTCGCAAACTGCAAACAGACGTAAAAACAATTTTATGTGGCAGAATCCGCGATCCTTGCAACTGCAATAATACAGAAGACGCGATTAGAAGATCAGTGAAGCTTGACGGAAAATTGTATTATATTCGCCGGTTTGGAAGACGCTTGCGGAGCGACGAGCTTCCCGTTGAACGTCACAATCTCCCGTCGCACGGAATACTTACGGAGAAGACGACTTGATCGCCCAATCGCTCCAGGTTCCTCGCCTCGTACGGTTTCTGTAACGCATTGTTAACCTCAACTTTATGCAAATTCCTGGAGCGAAAACGCTGAATAACTGTATCGTACTTACGTCAACCAGACCGACCCACGTTACCTCGTAAATCTTAAAAAGCCGCGGACTAAACGTGCACCTCCACAACATCCTGATCAACGACATCTCACCCGCGCGCGCCGATATACAGCCTGCTGTACAAATATGCTACTGCGGACTGCTGCGGACGTCGCGATGCGGATCGAGGGCTCTCTTCTCTCTTCCGCAGTAATGCCAGCACCGACAATGAGAGAAGGGGGTGAGGGAGGTAGGACTGGACTCACTGCTCACTGGACTCTCTCACCGATCGAACGCGCGCGATAGATCGGCGAGGGGGGGCGGTGGAGAGAAAGAGAAGGAGCGAGGGAAGGGGACAGAGATAATAACAGAGCAAAACTGCCGGTTGCGAAAACTTGTCCGTAAATTTTTTTCTCGATGAGACGCTGATCCAAAAGGAAGAAAAAAAAAAGAAGGGGAGAGATAACTAACCCCCTTCAATGAAGAAGCCAGGAGGAACGCGTTTGTATTTGAGAGTCCCTAGTCTAGAAACTTTATTGTATTTGAGCGCTGCGATATCTCGAAATTTTGAATTGCGATATTGCGATTCTCGAACTTGCCGTATCCGGCTATGGGACACCTCGCGATTAGCAACGAGCACCGAAATCGGCTCGTATTTCTCGCAATCTCGTTATTAACTCGAAAAAGGCCTCGCGCCGACGAAAGAGTGGTCGCGAGCGTCTTGTTAGGCGTTGTTTGTTCGCCGTGAAGTGTGTGAAACATCGAGTGCCACTGCGCGCCGGGAATGGGATCTCGCGGAGTTGCAGTCTTCCGGGGATCACTTCTGCGTATTTTATCGTCTTGGCACTCGAGTGCATCGAAAGCGCGACGAATGCTTGGCTACTGTCAGATAGGTATATCTAATTGACAAAATTGACTTCGCCGTTGACGAATTGTAACATCTTTGATGAATTGTGTAGCACGAGCGCGACAAAAATTTATCAAGCGAATTTCGTGCGATCGTAGTATCATAGTTTGCCAATTAGTTATATTTTATTTATTACTTGTGTCTGACGTATAATGTGAGTGACGTATAATAAGATTATACATAAAACTAGGGCGGAAATTGGTGCAGATATTATTACTAATTCGCAGTTGCAATATACATATTATATTTAATATTTAAAGTGATTTTCATTATTATATTTTACATTTAAAGTGATCTCGTTTGTATATACATTATATTGGCAACATTGTTAATTACTCGAATTTACTGACAGCTACAACAAAAGAAACTTGAGAAATTTTGCAGATATTAAATACATGTAAAAGATTCTAAATTATTCCAAATGAATGCAATAGAAGTATAAATATCTTGTTCAAGTACATACACATAATAAATATTGTGTACACTATTTGTTAATTAGAAATTTTTATATTTCAGATTGACTTTCGACAGATCGAGTTTACAGTTGACTTTTTAGCACGCGAAATTTAGCAATACGCAATATGTGAATACAGATTAAATAAAAGTAGGATAAAGGTAGGAATCTAAGAATCAAGTCAACAAGTTAATTGTAAGTAAACTGTTAATTGTATGCATACTATAATTAATTGTGTGCATACTCTAATGCATACGTTTATAAACAAGCGAGAATAATTACAACAATTCGATTACATATATCATCATATTCAGATCATTTCCGTAGGAAACAGCTACTTATAGAAAATTTTCTGCTTTTGTAGAATCGATAATAGTCGACAGTCTAATATAATTATCGCGTATCCAAATTTCAGAACGATGATATATTTACAAAGAATTCTCACTTTTTTAAAATTAAACTTTTAAATAAAATTAGACGTAATAATTACGATAAACGTTTCTCACAGTAATCCTATTAATTTTGTAATATTTCAGTTAGTCGTCGAGAGTTGTTGGTCGACGTTTCGGATTTCGAAATTCGCGGTCACGGGCCGGTGCTCGTGGGACTCGCCAAACGCGTCGCGATTTTTCCGGCCGGCATCGGTCGTCGCGCCGACGAAAAAATTCGCAAGCGCGAGCTCCAGCGTAGCGGCAGCGAGAAAGCGCTGCCGTGATCCTCGGCATCACCCGGTGTACACACGCCAACCTCCGAATGGTCGCGGAATCGCGGCCTCGCGCCGGTCGATCGAGCGGCCGCGCCGCATGATTTTCGGAACGTCCGCGAGGCGGAGAGGAGACCTTGCTCGGCGGCTGGAGTTAACGCGAGCGACGGCACGGCACGGCACGCCACGGCGGGAGTAGAGTAGAGCGGTCGCTATCGTCGCAGTTGGTCGCAGTGGCTACACGTCCGAGGGTTCGCACGATCCTTCCGGCGAGCTCCTACGACAATTCTCCCATCTACGACAAATCCTCCGGGCTCACCCACGTTGTTGTTATAGCGGGATTCCGCCGCGTTATCCTTTATTTACAACATGTCAGATTGGGACACTGCGCCTATCACTCTCCGCAAACGCGTACCGAAGTCATCCACGCTGAAAACTGAGAAGGTAACCCATCCGTGTACATACATACACGATCCGCCGTGTATCTGCGCCACGCGATTGTGTAACCAATTGTGTTTGTTTACAGGCGGTTAATGACGCTCGGCGACAGGGTTATACCGTGGAGACGCAGGCAAAGTGTGAGTACTGTGAGTAGCATGAGTATAACCCTTTTCCCTCGACAAATCTTTTTTTTTTTACATATTGTATTCGTCGTCATATAAACAAAGTGGATGATTCTACGTACTCTCTTATCTGTGATAACAGTACAAGTTACATCATGGTTTTATAAGATTGAACTGCAAATTGCAAAAATGCTAATTATCTTATTTTTTGAAAGTAATAATGTATATGAACATGTATCAGCAATTACAGTAAAAAAAAGTACGTGTAATCATTACTATATCATATCGAATCATAAATAAAAAGCTTAAAAGGAGTTTGAAGGGACTTTGATGCATTAATGCATTTATAAAAAATAAATATATCCCTATATAACACACGAGGAATGTGATCTATATTATATAAATCCGTGTTAGATGTGTTACATGAATTACAGATACGTGAATTATGCATGCATATGGAAGTACATTTGTAAAATATGTAAAGATTTTATAAAATACATAAAATAAATATTAAAGATGTAACACTAAAGTATTTCACTTTAAAACAAACATTAAAATTAGAAATGTCTCTTTGTTATTTTACTCAAAGTGAAAGAAGCAATTACAGTCTTAGATATTTATTCATTATTGGGAATATGCGTCATGAGCTAAACAAAATTACAAAAAGATTCTATATTTTATTTTAATTGGAATATGAAAAAAATGTAAGCACATACATCATATTATTATACTCACAATTTTTCTGTCGTGTTGCATCGTGCGACTCCATATTGTACAGGGGTTAACTGTATGTATTACAAGTATAGGGATGACATATTTTAAAAGAATATAATAAATATCTATAATATTCTATCAATATATTAAATAATAAAAAAGTTGACATTTTTTATTAGGCAAGATTTTTAACAATTTTTTTTATTTTTACAAATATACAATAATGATATCTTAAAAGTTACTCCTGTAATTTTTTTTGGTAATATTTTATCGAAAATACAATAATCTTGAAACCGGAAAAAGTAATACACGACAGAAAGAGAGAAAGAGAGAGAAGTTCCATCTTTAATTGGTTTGGATCTTTTTAGTCTAATATTCATATTTATATTTTGTGTGGCTAGGGGGTGGTGGTGCAAACAGACAGCATGTAACGACAAAAAACACAGCCAAATTAGATCGTGAGACAGAGGAATTGAAACACGATCAAATTCCACTTGAACTCGGCAAACTTATTCAGCAAGGACGACAGAATAAAGGACTATCGCAAAAAGATTTAGCTACGGTAAAGTATTTGTGTTTCATAATTTCATTGAACTACTTATTAATTACTTATTAAGAAGAGAATAAAGCACGAATATTTTCGTTTATTTTTAAGTGCTGGTCTACAACCTTGTTTTAAGAAAATATTTTAGCTGCTGTAAGCTGTGACCAATCACAATCGAATGTAAGCAGAATAATCGACTGTGATTAGTTACTGTTTACGACTTAGAGCTAAAATATTTTCTTAAAGTAAAGTTGTAGACCAGCATTAATATGCCATAATGCTTTTTACAGAAAGTAAACGAAAAGGCGCAAGTTATTAATGACTACGAAGCGGGACGTGGAATACCGAACCAGATGGTGATCGGCAAGATCGAGCGAGTGTTGGGAATCAAATTGCGCGGAAAAGATCGTGGCAAACCGCTAACGGCCCCCGGGACGAAGAAGTGAATCTCGGGGGGAAGCAATGTCTATCTTTCGATCTTTATATACTGTTCCCAAGAAAGAACTATGAGAAAGACGGTAGAAAGGAACGCAACACAAAAAAAAAACACAAACCCCTACCCTCTTTTCCTTTGGTTATATGGATATTGTGAAAATGGGTTATAATTGTCTTTACGTATGAAATAAAAGAAACATATTTTAGGATATCACGAATACGTACGGAATAATATACGATTACATACGGTGCATACAGTAACATAGCGTAACGTTAAACAAGGCTTATTGAGTTACCTTTGCGCGTAAATCGTTTGTTATAGATTTTTAATTGTACATTACTAATGCTAATCATGAAATAAAAGCGAAACGTATGTTTGCGTGACAAAATAAAATTCTTAATTTATGATAAGTATCAAATATTCGTTTTTATTAAGCATCACAAAGATTTATCAAGGATTTATTAAAAATTAATATAGATACTTATATATTAAGTAGAAAATATAGTACATAAAAAAAATCTCAAATATATTTATATATTTCAGACTTTCATGTAGCTTTATGCACTTTCAATCTGCATTTAAAATTATGTAAAAACATCAGGTTCCTTTATACCATGTTATCTTTTTCAAAATGTTCGAAACAGAAAGAATTTAATAACAAATGTGTTGGAATACTCAAACAATTTTATTTGCGTAGATATAGTATAAATGTTTTCTTTTCCCATTAATCCTTTCTCAGAGCGAAACTGGAGTCTTTTATTCCATCCTTGGTAATAATTTTGATAGTTATTCCATCACCTGTGTATATATCTCTCTCAGCCGCCGAAGTGAAAACATCTTTCAAGATTGCTATAGCTTTTTCTTGAGTCAAGGGTGCAGGAGTGATACCTTCTTGATTTTTGTAGCCAATCTAAAAGGTAGAAAGTTGTAACATCGTAAAGTTGTAATTATATATGTTATAAACATCTTTTTCTTAAACATTTCTTGCACAAAGACAAGTTATATGTATACTTATATATATATATATTTTTTTTTTGTATATTAAATTTAAAATACATACCTGATTATCAAGGAGTGGTTGCAAAAGTGCGCCGGCTGAACCACCGGCCCTATATGTAGTTTTCTCGCAATGTCCAATTGGATCATAACTATATATACAGCCTTTCCCGTTCTCATCTAATCCGGCAAGTATGTTGCTGACGTAATAAGGAAAGAATCTTTTATGATAGAGCATTATCGACAACATTTGTGCCACCGCTGGAGTCGACATATTCTTTTGATGCTCATGTTTATACATCTGAAGTAAGACAACAGAATATTATACATACATCTAACAATTTAATATGTATTGTATGATATTATATAATTATGCTGTATTCCAATTCTAACTGATTACAAGCGTAAAGTTTCTACCTGCAAGCGAGCAGACAAAAGACGAGTCAGAGTCAAGGTGTCGCACCAACAACC
Source organism: Tetramorium parvispinum (assembly GCA_011638315.1). Taxonomy (NCBI): domain Eukaryota; kingdom Metazoa; phylum Arthropoda; class Insecta; order Hymenoptera; family Formicidae; genus Tetramorium; species Tetramorium parvispinum. The sequence continues at coordinate 3,419 of VBVR01001201.1, read as the reverse complement.
AGAGCATCCTAAGATAGTAGTGTCTGACAAGGCGAACAATTTGTCCTGTTCTCGCGTATAAATCGAGAATCCGGTGCTGAGACGCGTATCCGCGGCTATGACACAGAAATCATCCCCAGCGAGAGCCACCACGCTCCTGAGAATGAGACAACATTTTTACAATGGCATAAGAAGGTAAAGTTCTCCATGAAGGTATAAAGAATATGAGGCTGGAGAAATAAAGTAACAAAAAGTGAAAATCTCAGGAATACTCGGGATCTCGTGATTAAACATAGAAATGTAGTCTTTCAGTCATGAGGCTGAAAATTAGAAGAAGTATAGGTTACTTCCATTCGACCTACCCTCCGTTGTCGGAGTACGGGTTGAAGCTCACTTTTCTCGCTCCCTGCACCTCGTAATCAGGTAAACGTCCCTTCCCGGTTTCTGTCAACAGATCCATTGCCGCAGCCGATTTGTCAAAAGGTCTCGAATACAATCGCTCGAGTTGCTGAATGACACTACAGTTTCTCGCGTCGACGCGGCGTAACCCGCGTAACATCAGACGGCAAAACAGTCGCGAATTCGTAATTCTAATTTTACTCGTCATCGCCATGTTGAATGAGGCAGTTTTGCCGGGATATACAAGAAAGTTTAGGCAGAAATGCGTATAAATTAAAAGAACACAATTAATAGATCTTTAAATTGTTAGCTCATAATACAATATTAATCTTACGATCTATTATTATATCTTGTTGTTTCGTAAATATATAATTTAGGATTCGAAAATATATGCAATTTTAATTAAAAATTGCTATTTTTTTTATCATTACCATTCGAATTTGATTATTCATTAAATAATTATAGAGAAAAATTTAGTTTTGCGGCAATACATCATATTATTGCATTGTAAGTATGCATTCTTACTCATAGGGTGTATTCGTTTATTCAAGTGGCTGCTGCAGATGTATAATGTTATCCTTGTTTAATATTTAATGGACAACAAAGATAACAGGCTACATCTGCGGCAGCCACTGCATAAACGAATGCACCCATAGAAAACATATTGCAGGTTTCTCACAAAGGACCCCGGGCCCAGCCATAGAAAAAAAGGATTCCGGTCAAATTGATTGAAACTGTAGTATGTTGTACTTCATAATCTCCTGATCAAAAGTGTTAATGGGCACGAAGTCCGAAAACCATCTGCTTTTCGAATTATCAGACGTTGAACATGGTAAAAATAAGGATATTGGAGGTGTCTCATTCTAGAGTATTCACGACAATATCTCTTCAGGGTCACATTTTCATGCTGTGTGGGTATGACTGTGTGCATGTGAACGTGTGGATGTGTATTTATATTCTTATAATCAGTGCACCGTCAGCATTAGCATCACCTAAAGTATGTACACCGCGTGGAGGTTGCACGCAACGTCTAATCTCGAAAGGTTTTATTCTTCTATCACTCTTCCCTTACATTCGACTTACGGTCCAAATTTTATTTTCACCAGAGTTATAACACGTATGGGTACGATTTCACGGTAACATTTGTCGACGTGTCGACAAATGTTGGATGCGGTGATTGGCTGTTATCAGATTTTGTCGTAAAGAAGTTAAACTAATCCGACTTCATACTGCAGATACATGCGCGCATATACGCTTTACGGAACGCAATCATGCATAAGGAAAATGATGTAAATAATTATATTTAACTTTGTAAAACTTGAAAATACTAGAAATAAGTTAATTTTATTTTTAATTTTGTTAGAATATACATATTTAAGATAACTACGACAACCGTCGACCGTGAAATCGCACCCTATTGCGAAATACTGTGAATGGACTTGTCATTTAATACAAAAGTTTCCTATCTGACCTATTTATCTCCCTCTCCCCCCCTCATTTATAGGCACGATAATTTGCCCAAAATTGATAAGCTTTAATAACTCTTCCTTTTGCTTTTACCATATCCGACTTCCATTTCCTGTGCGGAGTAGCTATGTTGCGAAATATCTCGGTGTTGAATATCTAATCTCCTGGTTTCAAATTAAGTATTTCTTCGAAGAACATTGAGTTCAGCAGAAAAACAACTTTAGTAAAGCCTCGTCTACAATGAGTCGTAGTCGTAAGTTCATAAGCAAATCGACAAACCACAATCAAGTTTTTTTTATATATTCTTGATTATCGTTAATCAATCGTTGATCGATTTGCAGCACGACCTCATTGTAGACGAGCCATAAAGTCCGCAATAGGCGGCGAACGTATTCGGACGTGTTTAGATAGAGAATTTTTGAAGATTGCTGACGCAATCAACCGTTTTTGTTGCTACATATACAATTAATTTGATTCTATCCTACATTTGAACGCCTGGCCGTATCGAGCCCGAGGTGGGTATCGGGTGCCATCAATTAAAGAAGAAGAAGACGAGCCATAAGGGTCGACAAGAGTGACGGCCATAATCTTTTGTGAAACTTTTTTTTTATATATTCTTTATATAATTATGCAGGGCGCTGCAGAGTCGGATTTTATACTTTGGCTCTTAAAAATTTATAATAAATGAAATACGGCGTCGCGGTCAACTGCATCTGCAATGATCGATACCCTGATTACGAATATCATAATTTTATTAAGGTTAGCTGTGTATTTTGAGCGTAATATGGGATTTACGAATTTATAATTCATGACCGCCCGACAGAGGTTGCCACGGTCTCTTCTCTCGACCCATAATGTCCTGTCTACACTAGAGTCCTAGATATCAGAGAGCCGCCAACTCTACCCCATAGATATATAGATAGAGCTTAGTCTCACTTTTGCCTTAATCCCCCCGCGCAAAGATAACCTTCAAAATTATCTAAAAAGTACCCCCCTCGCGCATGCGCAATAGACATAAGATAATAAGACGTGTATTGCAGTCAAAATATTTACCGCTTAGTCATGTCTAAATATGATAAAAATCAAATTTAACTTGAAATACACGTTACACTTCTCGCGCACTGATAATACGTAACAACTATATAGCAATCTTAGATGATTAAGATGTCATCCATATGTAGTAACGTCGTCGAAAGAGTCGATTGCGCATGCGCAAGGGGGTTACAATGCCCTCTTTACCCCACTTATCTTGGCATGGAGAGAAGTGAGATAAAGCTCTATGTATATATCTACGTATATTACCGTCCGCCATCTTAGGCTTTCGTAGGTTACACGCATGAAGTAGTATAAGGAGACATAACTTCGTAGACTAATAGCGTTTTCGACTGAGCCGGGTTAACCCAACTCGGGTTAGTTTTCTTTTAGAACTGACCAATCACGGTTATTCCATTCTTTAGAAGAA
>VBVR01001200.1:0-33301 GCA_011638315.1 Tetramorium parvispinum | reverse complement strand
GTATTGAAAGAGGAATACGTTTGCTGTAAAACAGTAAGCTTAGAATATGAGATTACAGGAAAAATCATTTTGAACGTAAAATAGTTTTTTTTTTATGTAAAATTACTATATTATCTTTTATTACCTTAGTATGAAATTTATAAATATTATATTCATAATTAGAAGTGATGTTTGTTGTTGAATTCAAGTGCGACTAAACGCAAAGTTTCGCGGCAAGTGGCATTTAACCGCGGATCGAGGGGGGAAGCAATCTCGCGAAAGTAGCGCGTATAAAGCGTAGTGCCGGTATTACGCGTCGGCTCTTCGAAGCTTGAACGAACGATCTGTCTCGCCGTGGCTATGCGGGGAGACAAAGAGAGAGAGAGAGAGAGAGAGAGAAGCGGTGCGGTTCGGTTTACAGCTCGAGGGCCCGGTCGCGAGGCCGTAATATAGGGGCTCGAGCATTTAGCTTATCGCGACTGACTATCTACCGGTGGCATACGCCCACGTTGGGGCGCTTTTCCACCCCTGCGGGCGCGCCGCGTAACGCGCTTGTTGGGGGAACGGGGGCGACGGCGGCGGTGAGCCCTTAAATCAGGCCGCAGCCTCCGGCGCAACGCGATGCGGTGCGAGACAACGCGTACGTTACGCCGGGACTTTCGGTTATCGCAATTGCCAACTGCGAGCGAGCATGGAGGTTTGACCGAGAGATAAGATTAACGACGAATTAGAAAAGCTTACTCACACCGCGACGCGACAATCTCGCGAACGTTGAAATCATCGGAAGCCAACCACAGTTGTTACTAATGTCTTCATTCCGACTGATTGGCGCGCGAGAGACGCCTGCCGCGCGGATTCCGGAGATTTGCGATTCAGCGAGATGAAATCTGTAGGACCCGCAGGCGTGTTACGTTAAGCCGTGCTTGTCTTCTCGGAGGAAGTGCAATTACACGAGTTTATCGTGGCTGCTCGAAGATAGCCCTTTATTTTAATAGGAAGTCTCCCCATTAAATACGATTAATGGCGACTCATGTCTCATTAAGTGGAATATAGAGTGTAATAAAATTGGCACGATGGGGTTGTCCCGGATAGCGCGGCGTAAGCCCCCGCTGTTATTACCAATATCTTTATTTTTCGCGTGTACGGCGCGTTTTACGTATCTGTCGTGGATTCAATTCGCGATTGAATGAGATTGAGTCTATGTAGCCGCGAGATACGCCGTCGTATTATTACGCTGCTTACTTTTACGCGCGGCGCAATTATATAACTTGTCGTAGTCACTCGTTGTCGCTCGAGGATAGCGATTTTGTATTAATAGAATGTTCTCCCATGACGAAGAGAGCTGTAAGGTGTAATAAAATTTAATAGCTACTCAATACTCTTTTATAAGTACTTTTAGCAATGTCCAGATTTTTCTGTAACGACGCCTCTTTAATCGCATGATATTTTTACAAGGTAAATAACGTGAGAAGGGATGTTGTCACTTAACAAATCACGCTAGACACATTTCTCGTGATACCGTTAATCCCCAAATTTCCTAAACGAGCACACGACTGTTTAACGTGCAAACAGTAATTACGGCCGAATTTCTTGGAACGTGCGTTGAGGCACAGAATCGAACGAAATGGGGGTGCGAATGCGAAGGGGGAGAAAACGCAAAAGCTGACGTGGCTCTTACGTTAACCTAATAAGAGTCATTGATCTGTTTTCCTATGCCTACATACTTCGTTTCCCGCCCAAGAGATGTTCCCATTTAATTGGAACGTCTGGTGACATCGATACGATATTATCGATTTATCAGGAAGGGGAAGGACATCGGGTTTTACGATCAGAGTCGCATAATGCGTATCCCAAGATAAATTGGCTCCCCCCCCCCGGTTTCCTCTCGTCTTGACGAAAACGGAGCAGAGCCGCGTAAACTCCGGCGTAAAATGTCAGCAAATGTTGAACAACGGCACAGTGATTTCTTATGGGCCACCCTTTACTTATTCGATGACAGGACCAAGCTGTATTCCGCTCAGTATTCCCGGTCCCTCCCCCGCCGTTCGGACATCTCGGCCACCCCTCGGGGCATTGAGAGGCAGCTGCTTACGGCGCGCGTAAAATACGAGCAGCAAAGTATTACGAGCGCTACGTTTCGCAGCCGATCGATCGGAAGAACGAGAAGAAAAAGGAAGAAGAAGGAACGCGTCGTTATTTACGCCGGATTGAATGCGCGACATCGGATGGAAGTGGTGGAACGCATTAACGGACGAAGGGGGATCGTGGAAAGTGAGGCACTTCATTCACTGATGTTGTTAGCGAGACCACCGCGCTAAGTACGAATTAAAAAGAGGCCGGCGAGTGAACTTAATGAAGATTTTATACGAAGCAGGCTGTAAATGTGCCACGCTTATCGGAATACTATATATTGAGCTATTCAATTAAATTGCGTCTAAAGCGCTATATAAATTATCACGAATAATGAAATGAATGTGAAGTAGAGTGAAAGGCATTATCAATAAATAAACCGATGCTTATAATAAACAAAAAAAAATTTTTAATAATTTTTTGTTATTTCTTGAAATTTTTATATAATTTAAACTTTTTTAAATTGTTTAACATTTGACATTAATTTATAAAAAAATTATAAAAAACTTATGAAAATCTAAATATAAAAAATTATGAATCCTAATTTTCATTTTATTTTACTTTATACTATTGTATTATACTTTTACTTTATTTTGTCAAATAAATAATTCTATTGTTGCTGCAATTAAAATAAAATCACGCTGATGCATGAGTCTGAGCTGGCTAACGTAAAAACGAAAGGTAGGGTAAAGTCAACATAGGTTGAATATACGACGGATCTCGATGGGCGCAGATAGGAGAAATGGCGGTAAAGTCAGATTTAATAGAGAATTCTCGTGCGAGCTTATACCGTGTCGGTGCTGCGTGTAACCCCGAGACCTGACGTCGGCATATTGCATTATCGCCCGACTTATGGGATTCCATATTCAATATGGATAGTAGACGGGAGGTCGGAGGGCCGAACGATCCCGGAACGATCTCCGAAGGTAGAGCGTATTTCAAACTCGACGGCTTCTTACGACTCGGAAAGGATCGGGCAGCGGGGCACTCTCTACTTGGAGAAGTATCGTATACTATATTACATCGAGCGATATGACCCATACGTCAGTTCACGAAGGGACCGGGCGAACTTTCAAAGTGAGAGCTTATATTGCCGGCGACATACCCTCTGAGCCCTCTTTTCTATTTTACAACGTCGAACAGACTACCGTGCAGAACGGTGGCTGTTAATAAACAAAAATGTATTTTATTTGATTTATATTTAATATATGCAGAATATTATACCCTATAATTGTAACTTAATTTTTTTAGATTAAATGAATGTCTAAATCCAGAATCGAAATAAAAACAAAGTGCAAGAAACTGTGTGATATTACTCTTGTTGTTTATATTTTCTATTGTTGATTATACTTGTATAAAATTTATTACTTTCAATGTTAATATGTGGTTTACTATAAAAAGTGAGGTAAATTTCAAATTAAATTAGAGAAGACACAAGTGCAAAAAAATATGCAACTTTATAATATATAATAAATAATATTTGCGATATAAAAAAATAAGATAAATTGGATCGAAACGTGAGACAATATGAAGGCAGGAGAAGAAAAATGAAGTAAATCTCATGAGACTTGAAGGGAAAGAAGTACTTTTGACTTGTAGTCGACGCCTGCAGCAAACTACTTCGACAACTTCATGTACGGCGGTTTGCCTGCACGTAGGAGCATCTCACGTACACGGTGTCCTAATACAAGTGTATGAATAGATAATATACTATGTTCAATAAACTTTTCTTTGTCAAAATTTCCTATCATTCCTATTCTATTTTTATTTATGTTCTTCACCTATTATTTAAGTATATATATATATTAAAATTTTCGTTATCAGAAATTATGTAAATTAAATAAAATACCACTATTTTATTTATACATTTACAGAGTTAAAGATTATTTTATATTCAGCTGAATATAAATGTAATTCTATTTTATTTATAATCTCTTCATTAAATTATAATCTTTTTTTAGATTATAAATATTAAATATAATTTTTTAGATTATAAATATAATTTTTTAGATTATAAATATAATCTAAAAGAATTACGAAATATGGAACACGTCCTTTTGTAGCAATAACCCAATATGTATATTTATTATCCGACCCAGAAACATATCCCAGTCTATTAAATAATCTACCAATAAAGAGCCCGTTTCGCTACTAGTAATCGGACGCTTATTGCAGCCTACGCGTTCACTGATGCCACCGTATGGTATATGGCGCAGATAAATAATGCCGGCGACGGGAAGAAACAGATGCAAGCTGGGGAGGAAACAGACCCGGCGGGTGTTTGGAGTATCGAACTAGCTTACATTTGTACCCTCGGTACGCGACTTTCAACCTCTTCGTGTTTTTTGAATATCACGTAAGCCTATACTGCATCTTGATATCATATTTATTTAAATTAATAACCACTTGACTTTATATACATTAGCAATGCCATTCTGTTGTTTCGTTTTGCAATATTGACGCTATTATCAACAAATCAATAAAAGATACACAATAAATAATTTTACATTCAATCGTTAAACTTCTCCTTGGTTTTATTAATTCTTAATCTTTATAGATCTGTTTTTCGTTCGTTGAAAAAGAAAAAAATTATCAGGAATAAACATTTCATAAATGATCACGTCCTGATCAGTTGAATACTCGCTGAAATTATACGAGAAACGTGTGTATGGTTCTGAAAGAACATCGTCCAAGACGAGGACGTGCATCGTGTGGGGAAGGTGGACGAGGGTGGGCGTCGTAGGGTTCCCACCCGCGCGTTATGGTCAACGCGCTCGCTATAATAAAACTATTCCTGTCGTAGCTTTCGCAACCAGGGGCGGCGGGCGAGCAGGGAGGGTCCGAATCCCGTAGGATATAAATGCCGCTCGGGGTGTTTCCTTCACTGGACCGTGGTCGGCAGTCCGCCTCCTACACCTTCCCGTAGATTCAATCACGACCCCTCCGACCATACCGACGAAACTCGCGTCTCGAATACCAAGCGGACCTTCTCTCTTCCCTGAGTCCTCCCGCTGCCCGCCCCTGGCATTAGAGCGTCCCGTCTTTTTTGATCGTGACGAGAATCGCGTTTCCCGCCCGGGAATTCACCTTGCGCTCTCGTTCGCCGGCCCACGATCTCGACAACGACGACGACGACGACGGACGAATTTCCTCGCTCGTTTTTGTGCGGATCCGGTTAAACGTCGGAGAGACCGTTTCAGAAATCGCACGCCTCGAAGGTCACGTTGAAAGAACATTTTCTACGTCGAATATAATGATTGCGCGAAACGTGGCGCATAATTCAGATCACAGCCGAAGAAGATCAATTTAAATTAAATCAGATTAAATTAACTCTCTAATCTCAGTCTTTCATTAAACTTTGAGTTTCGTTGAGTTTACATTTAATCAAAATCCAAGATTTTTTTGTAACCCGAAAAAATATTTTTTTAAAGCAGTCGCTCTTCGAGGCTAATTAATTCGGGGTAATTTAAATTAACATTTAACACTTAAATTAAAATATTAAAAATATTATATAAATATTAAAAACGGGGCGATACTTTATAATGCATTTTTTTATTTTAATATTCGTGAACTATACCTCCGCAAGATACATTTTATCTATAAGATAGTTAACATAAATTGTATCCGAGACACCTACCGAGGGTTATTAAACTACCGTCCAAGCCCACAGGAGAAAAGCGGCGTCGAAAACCGGCGCTTCTACTTATCTAGGGGGAGAACAAAACCACTCGTTTACACGCGCACACGTTCACGCTCGCACACATCGAAGCACGCGCGCATAAACGAAGAGCGGTGCCGATCGATTTTGCGCTCCGCTTTATCTCCTCTCTACCTCGGTTGGTCCTCATATTGTTCCTGTGGCTTCTTCGCCACGACTTAGCGGAGCCGTAGATCCAATAAGACGTTTTTCCGCGAAGTTTCGGCCCGCAGCCGCTCAAGTTTCGATGGGAGTCTATCGTCTGAATACCAAGTACCTTGGTCTCTCGCGCCCGAGGGAAGCGAGACAAGGGGATCGGAGCGAGATCAGCGTGTCCCTAGGGACGCCCGTTAGAAAAGAAAGCGATCGTCCGCACACACAATTTTGACAGCACCAGGAATTTTTATTGATAGCAAGAACTGCATGGCCGCGCGTTTTGGGACTTGAACAATATTAACATATCTGTATGTTAGATGTATGTCAGTTTCTGAAATATGCGACCAAATTTCCACAACATATTGAACAATTCGAATTTATAAAGCAAATCCTTACAATTGTATAACAAAATTCTTAAAAAAAATATCGAGAATATTGGATTATTTATGGATAAATTAATTTTCAAGCACTTCAAATTAAGCACTTACGATTTTGTGTATATTCTTACATTCATATATTATCTGCATATCTAGCGATAATTATGAAATCTTGAAAGCCAATCGTATGATAAGATAATTATAGATGAAGCCTGATATATATTCCTCGATGCTGTACCACATTTTGTCATCGGAGGCGATAAGAAGCACCTGAAGCGAGGCGCGGATTCTAAGTCTTGCGAAGCGATCGAGAGGATTAAGAGCGAAGCGGCGTGAATTAATAGCTCGTTTTGACTTCATCTAAAGTTAAATTAAGATGGATTATCAAAATAATGGCGAGGGCCGAGAGCCGAACGAAGCGGCAGTGTACGCGGTAACGAAGGGTCTGTGTGCAAACGAGTTAATACGCATTATTCTCAACCGTGAGAGAAACGCAAAATCTACGAACGCGCGCGAACGGGACATTAGTTTGCCGCGCGGAGGATTACCGGTAGCTGTATCTCGTCCTTAATCCTGATTTAGGGATTCCGAGGCGCGTCGTCCCGACAAGAAGCCTGTAAACGTATCGGTACGGTCGCGCCGGTAGGAGACGACTTAAATTACCGTCGAGAATATTCTAAAGGAGCGTTTTACGTCTTTGTTTGATTTGCGAGATAATTAAGAAGATTAATAAGTAATCGCGCGCTCCATATATATTATTAATTCATATATTTAAAGATTTATCAACGGATATATTAGAAATATATATGTATCCCGATATGTAAATGTTCTCATTTGAGAACGCATTGATTTGTGCATGCATACGCAAACGTGAGTGCACGAACTTGTAAGAACTTGTACGAATGTACCTTGTATCTTTGGATACGCAGACAGTTTGAGACGCGGATTTTGCTTATCTGCGAACATCTAGATTTCCAAGTGCATGGTTCTCGAATTTATAGACGCGGAACTTTATACAAGGCTGTAAGCTTCGCAGTATATCTCGCGGCTACACGACTATATGTACACATAGGTACGTCATGCATATCTCTGCGTATTGCCGTATGAATGTGCGGCTTTATGAATTTGTACTCTGTATGCGCGCAATCTACTTTTTGTATTACAGTGTATAAATAGTTAGAGAGAGAAAGAGAGAGAGACAGACAGAGAGAGAGAGAGAGAGAGAGAGAGAGAGAGAGTGCAGCCAACGGAGAAGTACAAGTACAAGTTTCAAGCGACTCAGATCCGACTTGGCAGCCATTTGGCAGTCGCAAGAGCCAATTAAGACGGATCGGGTACTCCGCGTTACCTTTGACGAGGGCACGGTAATCGAAACCGACGCCAACGAAGACCGTTGGCACGAGAGAAGAACGGGACCGACGTCATCTTATGGGATTTCGAGGCCGCGTTAGTATCAGGTGCTTCAGGACTCTCACACAGTTCGCGATTTACGATCGGCGTATCGCGTGTGTCTGGCAATAATGCCGCTTGAAATTTCGAAACGAGAATAGCGAGCTTAGGGTTGTTTGACGTATAAACGCGCGTCCGCCGACGAAAAAGCGTCGAGCGATAAACAATGTTAACGTTTTCGCAAGATCCTAACTGTCGCAAGGATAAAATGATGAATTCGAAGGGTTAGTCGATTTTCGGTAAAAAAAATTATCAAAATAAAAAATATATAGAAAAGAACTTTTAACTACAATCCTATTTAAATACTTGTCTAATTATTAAATTTGTAATTTGTCTTCGGTATGCATTTATCTTAACAAATATTGCATGCAAGAGTTCTACTTAATGTGTTTCGGTACCGATTAGGTCGAAAAAGCGTCGGGCGATAAATAAACAATGTTAACGTTTATGTAAGATCTAAACTGTCGCAGGGATAAAATTATAAATTCGAAGGGTTAGTCGATTTTCAGTAAAAAATTATTAAAAAAATATATAGAAAATAATTTTTTAACTACCTATTTAAATACTTGTCTAATTATTAAATTTAATTTGTAATTTGTCTTTGGTGGGCATTTATCTTAAAAAATCTTGCACGCAAGAGTACTACTTAATGTGTTTCGGTATCGATTAGGATGAATCAACACCCATCGGATAATGGGGCGCTCCACTATAAGCTCTTTGAAAGAACATAAAAAAGTCACGCGCATCGCAGGAAAGTATACATTACAATGGCGACATGATTCATAGGTTTTATTCGTTGGAACAAAAATTCGAAATCACATTCAGCGCCGATAGATGGGAAGAGAGAACTGTTTTTGGCACGAGCTACGCCATTGGGTTCGCGGGAAATTTACCTCACGTTCGCGAATCCGATGCGGGAATGCTGCACGTTCGTCATCCGCCATCGCAGCTGTTCGCTGATGGTGTAATAGGGTCCTCCTTGCGACAAGCGACGCATCTTCCTTTCCGCGCGCCGGGTCTTCTTCCTTCCGATATCTCGTGGCGACCGGTCGAAGCCTCAGAGAAAGCAACGCGAGCGACGACGCGAGGGCGACGCGCGCCATGATCCAAGGGCTGCAACCCCCGCGGCAGCACCCACCTCCCCCCTGACCCCGCGTCCACGTCACGGCGACACTTCCACGCGAGGCAATATTATTGTTGTCGGGTGATATAGGAGCGTCAGGACGCACTTGATGCACATTGCGGGTTTGCTGCTGGCACGCAGGAGGACGCGATCAGCTATGACGTGTGCGGATTTGTGGTACGCGTGAATCGTAGATGCGTAGATTTATGGACACGCGGACGTCGCAATCGCAGACGCGTAAATTTATCGCCGGCGTCCGTATAGTCGAGCGAGCGCGTCGATTGTAAGATTTATCGCGTTCCCGACTGCATAGATCGTTGGTGCACGGATGGATTTGCGACTCGCGAATTCGCAAATTAAGTTTCGTATTTGTAAATGAAGACGCGCGGCAGCGCTCGCTTGTGGACGTGCGACGCGTGAATTCGCGAGTGCGGGTTTCTAAAACAAGGTCGGAGAGGGCTGGAGAGAATGGGGAGGGCGCGAGGATTAGTCCGTGTGTAAATTTACCGATTAACACGCGTTCATACGCGCGAGATGGGACGCGCGAGATGAGGCGCGTGAACGTGCCATCCTCGAGCGCGAACAAAATGAAACCGGTTACGATTCCACAGCTTTTACGTTTTATTTTTTCTCCTTTTTTTTCGCTTCCGTCCGAGACGCACGGCCACCGAGGCGAACGGGTAAGCGTCGGGCGAAATACTAGCGACGGCCGATATCGGGGGTGCAGTCGTAAGGGCGCGCCCCTCGTTACGAGCCCCCTGTAAGCTAGAGGCTCGCTCGCGCGCGCGTGTATACGTACGATACCGCGTCCGACGCGAAGGGCTCTCCCCCGACCTGCCGTTGCCTGTGTTACGGCCGCAGTACGTCCTCCCTGCCGCGACTATGACTAATAAGAACTAGAAGGCCGTGTCACACGACACGGTCGCATCGCACGTTAAACGATGCGAGCGGATCGTGTTATTCTAATCCCGCAGGGGTGGCCAAGGACAGTTCTCTTAAACTTTCAAAAAGCCGATTGTAAATTAGACCCTTCACTAAAACTAAACTAGATTCTTAATTAACTTATGAATTCTTTACCTATTGATTTATTTAGATTTGTAAACGAATTGCGAAAAGTCAAGTCTGTGTTAGAGCGAATAAGTAAATTTGAAGTAATGGATTAATAAATGTTTAAAAAATAATCTTTAGTTATTCTTGATTCTCGTACTCAATTTATTTATACTATCATATATTATTTGTGCCGATAACAAATAAAAAAAAATTTTTTCAATACTATTTTTAAAATTCCTACAAACGCATAAATGATGCAACTAATTGGCACGATACTCGTTGAAACGTCGATTATAGATTTTGTGAATAATTTATTACATTCTAATATTTATAAAGTTTTAATATAATAAATCTTCTACATTTCCTAAATCTTTTACATTTTACTGAATACCTACTTTTTAAGTTCATTATTGATCCTTTTATAACCGAGAAAGATTTTAACTTTACAGAGTAATTAATCCGGCTCCAATAAAAATAATAATGAAGCTATCGAAAATTTGTTTTATATTTTTCATGAGATAAGAAATAAAATATTTTAAATGGAAATTAAATCTTCACAGATACACAATTTTTTTATTTCTTTGAAGGCAGTGTTTATATCAAAATGGATTCACGGAAATAAAGTTTAGATAAAGCTCTTAAAATTCTATCCTCAATAAAATGAATATAATAAAATAAAAAAATAGAATAGTCAAATATGTATAAAACAATTTTATGTTAATGAATGCCACATCAACTTTGGCACGGAAATATAAATCTATTCTTAATTTCTCATAAACTTCGCACGCACGAAAATGTTAACACATGCGGTATCACAATCGACGTTGCTGCAACCTCAACAGCATCGGACGCAATCCCACCGACTTTCACCCTTTATCCCTTTCTACGCCGCTTAGATGGGCTATCTCGTATCGCCCTAGCGTTTTCCTCTGGCAGGCGTGCGAGCGACATCATCGCGTGCGACGCGTTTTTATCGCGCGCACCATATGCACGATATATATATTCTAACCCTCGGAACGGTTAGTACATCAAATTTTCTCCTAGAGGAGAAGAGAGCCCCATGTGTCGCGCGATCGTTGTTCGGATGTGTGTAAAACGCGAATCTCGATTCGCATCGCGTCCCACGACGCTCGCGAACGATCCTCAGGAAGAAAAAGTGTCGCGGGTGATACTGGCGTTGTGCGTTCGATCCCACCGAAATTGTCTCTCGTTCCGGGAGAACGACGAGAAGGCATCGAAGCTATTTGCATTTTCAAAGAATATGATCTATATTTTTATTCCACACGTTGCTCGCAGGATTTTTAATATTGCGCTACGAGAGAAAAATTTTATATCCAGTCGATTCTTTTTTTTATCTCCTTAATAACAATGTATGACAAAGCTAATAAAAAATCACGTCAAATGTGAAAAATCTTAAATGTAACCGCAAAAAATTTTTCATTGTTATGACGTGTGTTTTATCAATCATTAACGCGTCAGAAAAAACGTATGTGTTAATTATGATTTACACGGCTTGCTACGTTCCTCAGATTTACTTCCTCGCCCACGAGTATTAAAGTTAGCTACAGGAACTTCGCATTTTACGGCAATTACGTATATTACAGCACATGTCGCATAATTCCATCCTGTAATTCTAAAAGTCCAAGCGTCGCGTTCTCCCCTCGTGAAGTTTCGGCGACGTTACTCTTTTTTTTTTCACCAAACATCAGAAGTGTCAGCGAAACGTCCAAACGCAATGAATCGTGGAAAAAACGGATGACGCAGGACAATGCGATAAGCGTGAAAAAGCGCGAGTCGACCGACGGGAACGTCGATTTGTAAATGGTGCTGCAGGTGGATCTCTCCTCGTCGCATTTTCCGGAATTAGCAGCTGCGATGGGAGAGGGGAAGGGGAGAGACGGGCTAGACAGATCGATGGCTATTCCGTCTGAACACGATTACCACGAGAACTCGGGGAAACTGGATGTGAAAGCGAAAGTACAGAGGAGGAGAGAACAAAGCAACCACGGGCAGGTTAAATAAATAAATCATATGTTACATTGCACTGTAATTTCATGGTGGAAAATTTCGGTAAAAGAGATGACAGACAATATGAAAGAAAGTGAAAGGAATGCTTCTACAGGGAAAGAAACACGAAATGACAAGTTCGCGAAGTTAGAAAGGAGACGAAAACCATTAAAAAAATCGATGCGCATCAGAAAGTGATAAATAACGAAAGGAACGTAATAAGTAACGAGGAAATAAACATTCCGCTGGAAACAAGACAGGGGCCGGACTCGTGGAAAATGAGGTAACGAGAAGAGGAAATTCGCCGAGCGAAGGGAAGGTCCAAGGAGAAGATTCGACGAGGGGTCGAGCGAAAGGGCAGAGGGCTGGAAGAAAAATCACGTCAAATATTTGTTCCCGCGCGGTGCCCGGGCCGGTGTCGTCGAGAAAAATCGACGAATCAAGAGAAACTCTCGCTCGGTGACAGCGAGAGAATCTTATTCGTACGCGAGGGGGGCCAACGTTCTCGTCCAATCTTATGATTTCGTTATTTGCCGCAACCCTCGTGCCCTCAGCGACATACGAAATGGGGTATCTCTCGATGCGTGTTGGCGATCAAACGTCACGGATTCATGCGCCCGCAAATTTAAGCGTTTGCCAAACTCAAACATTGCCGACTGGGGATTAAAATTGGTCGGATGTTCGCCCAAGGCGCTATCAGTCAATTCTCTGTATTGTATGATTTTTTTACTTCACCTTGTGATTCGTTTCAAGATAAGAAATATCAAAAATATTTCCGAATTTTTATATGTGTGCATAAAAAAAGATATGTTTTCCATTTTACCGTATCTTTTTTACGTATCCAATAAAATTTCGAAACGTAGCTATAAAATATAAATTATTATATTTCTCTGGTTTAAAAATAAAACGATATAATAGAAAAAAAATATCATTATAAATGAATGCAAAATTACGAAAATCGTAATAACGCAATCACGATTGCCATAGAATAACTGTTTAGTTATCTGCGGATCTATACGTGGATCTGTTATGCACGAGTATATAGTGCGTTCCGCACTCATCATGGCTAATCCCGAATACGTCATAGATAATCTCTTTCCCGTAGACTGACGTGACTAAACCGAAGCGTGCAATGGGTAAAGTCTATCGCAGTATCCATTACATCGTATCCTCTTTCTGAAAAAATAGAGTACATTTTTCGAAATTCTTTAAAAGGAAAAACTAAAATTGTCTTTATGAAAACATGGTAAAAAGTCATTAATTTTTTAATATCCAATCGCAAAATTATATTATTAAATAAGTTTTTCAATTAAAATTAATCATACTTTTATATATACTGCATTTAATTTAAATATGATAATTATAAAGCTTCTTCTTCATTTAAAGCTCTATAAGATCTAAGAGAAATATTCTATTGCACGAGAAAAGGATTAAAAAATTCATTCCAGGTGAGCACGAGAAGGGTTTCTCTTATTTCTCGCTCGGGGTGTTCTGCATGCCGGTGCGAGAGAGGAAGGGCGCCCGTCGCACTTGTCGCGTATCGCGGTAGCGCGCCTCTATTTTTGGACGGCGTCGCGCACTGCCGTTCGTCCCGACGTCGGATATTTTTAAGGTTTCCGTTCTGCGATACGCGTCGCAAATCCACGCCGTTTCGGGAAGGAATCTGCCCGTGCGGTAGATCTGTGCGCGGTAAAGACCGACGGACGACGACGCGTCGCGTTGTCGGGGTGCAATATTTTCATGACAGTCTCGCCCGTCGCCTCTTGCGACTTTCTTTCATCGTCGTGACTTACGGCCGCCGACTCGCACCGGAAAACGGACGGATTTCTCCTATTCGCGTTTTTACGACCGGGGCTACGTGGGGCTTTAATTGAACCGTGGCGTATCCTGTGCCTGCGAGTCATTCCGCGACGCGAGCAAGCTCGTTATTACGCTTGCATATTAATCCTCGACGCCGCGGTCGAAGACTACATGCAGCTGCCAGAGGAAGTATCTCGGCACGATGTCGATCGTAGATTTAATCTTGGAGCCATTCCGAAGTGACTTTTTGCCAGATGCAAAGATAATTCAAAGTCTCGTTAGGTCGTTTGATGGCCTCAATAAATTACGAAACTGATTAGTATTAATAGTACACGGCAAGATGAATTATTGAAAAGTAAACTCGTATAAGTCTAGCTCTTATGCATTTTATTTTTCCAATAAATTCCTCGTGGCTTAATTAACTATGCAAATTATTGGCCGATTAGGCTGTGGCTGAATGAAAATTTCGCGTCCTTACACTTTGCATACTTTTCCATTTGTTTCTTACATTACATTAACTACCTTAAATAAAAATATAATATTTTTAATTAAAAGAATAGACTATATAAGAATTTCTTTATAACCTTGGCTATTTTTATCACAAAAATTAAGACTCTTACACGAATTCAAATATTTATCGATCTTGAATTTTTATTTTTATACGTTTTTAGATATTTTAATCACAAATAAATATATTTTATTTCTTTCTGTCGTAAATCACTGATGTGTTACTGCGACGTATTTGCAAAAATCCGTCGCGTTCTGCTAAAACAGTTTGTGAAAACGGCAACAAAGTTCCATTCATCGTCAAGCGGTTCGTCGCGCGTTTTACGATCTCGCATGAAAAACGAAACAACGTTAAATCAAGCTTTATCTGAGACGACCGTGGCAAACCGCGCGAGCCATCGTAAATTCGTGCTCCTTCCTCTAGGCGCGTAAACGTAAATGAAATTCGCTCCACGCGTATCCGCGCGCTCTCGATAACTATCCGCGCGCGATAATTCCCGAAGTTCCTTCGACCTACCCCTCTTCCGCAAAGTGCGTGCACGCGAATGACATTATGTATTCTCACTTCTAACGCGAGCACTATTGTTCTCGTTACACTCCTAAGCTGATTATCTCGAGTTGTGCTAATCATAACATGATTGTTGTTAATTCTCTATATAAATTACAAATTTAGAGAAATTTTGTTTTCTAATTGCTGTCCAAAGTATTTATTATACTTTATAGCTGTTTTTAAAGACAACTTTCTCATACATTAAATATGTATATAATTTTCTCTCATATATATAGTTCTGAAATGAATTATACTTTATGAGTAATTCATATTTTTTAATATTTTAATATATTTTAAACATTTTTAAATATATTTTATTTTTAATATTTTAGTATCCTATTTTTAATTTCTACAATTTTAATACTTTATATAATTATTTAAATATCTTATATGTATATCTCTCTTCTTCTTATGCAAATAATCTACTATTCGCGTAAATTAAGTCAGCGATAAACATGTCAAAATAGAACTCGTCTCATGAGTAACTTATTTGAGCCTATAGAACGAGGTATAGTAACTAACATCCGGCTGTAAATTTCCATGAAGTCGCAACTGTTTTAGAAGCTCGGTAAAGAAAGGACTTCGTTGCGCGCGTAAATGGATCGAAACGGCGGCACTCAGTTTCGCAGCACGGCGCTCACTCGACAACGAAGTGTGTAATGAAATCTGCACGATATTCTAAGCGCCCGTTGATATCGCGCGCACCAGTAATAAAAGAGTTAAAAATCTAAGCTGCACCTTCCCACATGCGCGGGGGCGTTAAATAATCCTTTATCTCTCGCGTGCGCGAGCGATGGTTGCCGGCACGCGTCATGCCGAGACATAAACCGTGAGTCAAAGTTCGAGAGCGTGGGGGACCGTGCAGTGTTTATTGACCCCTTCGAAACAGATACGCACTATATATAGTTCCACAGTGCATTAGTACTTTTCGGAGAAACCTCTGCCGTCATTTTCATACTTTTCAAATTTTCACGCACGAAACGTAGTTAAAATATAATATCTTTGATCTCCCATCGTTCCTTTTCACACAATAATGGTTAATAATTAGAATATAGCAGTATAAATATTCATTTTTGAAAGCGACAAACAGGCTCGGTTAAAAAGGCTTGTTTCTTTTGAAAATATATATGGACAAATGGAGAAACAGGATCGCTGCCTCAGTTTCTTGAAGACTATTTTCGGTTTCGGTTAGCATCGATATTCTATGCGGGTAGACGAAGCGATCAACGCGTGCGCTTTCAACAGAATCCTATATCGAGCGTACCAATTTTATTCGGAACACAGACAAAGAATTAGTTCCATTTAGAAGTTCACATATACTTTTTTAAGCATCTAACAAAATCTTAGACATCTAAATCGATAAGATATATTTCTGTTTTTTACTCGTCCTGAATTTGGACTTTCTAAATGTATCTCAGAGGAAATTATATCTAAAAAGAGAAAATAGAAAGCAAGAGAGAAAGGTTTTTTTTTTAATTTTTTTCTCGTATTTGCGAACACAATTTCTCCCATTAAATTGTGAATTTATATACGTACTAAATTATATATATTTTTGCGCTCTAAATTTATTTCTCCAATCTTGCCTAGTTAAGTCCATCTCTAGATCTAGCATCGAGGATCCTAATAAAGCCGAAAGGTGATCCGCGGCGTTGCGTATCTCGCCTGGCGAAATGTATTCGCCGTTGAGGGAATTAGCGGCTCGACAGCAGACGAAGGGCTGCAGCTAATGGGGTCTGACATTGACGAATCTCCAGGTTACGAAGTCGTCAACCGCGACTGGCCTCTCGCACCGCCGGGAAAGTTCACATCGGCCCTGGCTCGCGCCTGGCGGTTTATCGGGATAATCCACCACTAATTTTCAGTGAACGAGATAGCTTAAAAGTTAAGGCACTCATTATCTCGTCTCGCGGTAACCCTTCCGGCGGTCCCTTTTCGGTCGATAATGTGGGAAACAGTTTAAAGAAATTCCGTGACCGCGTATTATGAAACCAGACAATTTTGTTTGATCGTTAAAGTACTTGATAAATAATATAATCAGAGGTAAAAAAGAGAATTTTCGAGAATAAAATTGTGAGTAAAATAATTCTAAAGCTTAAGAATTCTCTGATTTGCGAGTTTTCCTAATAATAATAATTTTCTTATTATTGTGTAACACGAATTATTTTTTCTGCAATACAACTTTAGCGAATGTGAGACTTTTGTTCGCGGCACCCAAACTCGATCGACGTACGTTAAATCACAATTTTACAGATACAGATCTCTTTTTCCAACTAATTCTCTAACATCCGAATCCAAAGGACGATCAAACAATGTCGCAGTCTGTCGATCTACAATTAGCTCCATGACATTCTCCTCACCCGTAGCAACGGGTGTTTTGTCGCTGGTCTAACAACTTTCACGATAAATGCGGTTCACGGGGATTCGAAGACACGTCGCTCGGCCATGTCCGTGGAAGACAAATTCCAATCCAGCTCCCGAAAAGAGGGATCCTTATCGGCGACCTCATCTGGAGGAGCCTCATCCAGACTCGCCGTGGACATGCGATTCGGAGATCTCCTCGAATCTCTCCTCTGGACCGGGTGCCTTTATCTCTCCGCCGCTTACCCGAAAGGGATTACTTTCCCATTAGGATCTTGTCTTTCAGGGACAAATAGTCGAAATTCGAAGCGGCAGCTACCGGCGGAACGGCAATTTTTCTCTGCTAAAAGTTCTTATCAGCGCTACGGCAGAAACCACCATATCGGTCCCTCTACTACTGTTAATCGGGATTTCACGTTTTTCGGCATCGAACTCTTCTTTTACTCGCGCGATTATTCTTATCGTTACTTTAAGTTGATACTTGTTTGAGCAATATCTTTTTATGGATAGAAGTAGTAGGAAAAAAGCAAGATCGCGAATATTATGAAAAATTCAGTAAATAAAAATAATTATAATTGAGAATGTCGATGGAATAAATTCGTTTTATTCGATTCAACTAAACATGTTAGAAATGTAAGTTAAACATATACATGTAAATTAAACACGTAAGTTAATTGCGTTAAATAAATGTTATATAATTTGATAATAAAATAGTGTATGTATTGTTTTATTCATTTTCCCTTCTATTGTTTCCTGGATGTTGCAGCAGCGATTGAGACTTCGTACAACATCAAATCGCTCACTACTTTGAAACTATCGTATCAACTATCTGTTTGCGGATGTAATTAAAACCTGGCTATTATTCGCCGACAAGTAAATTAATCGACGGGTAAAAAATTCTCGGCCGAATCCTGAGAATCTTCGTCATAACGGCGAAAGCGCGTCTACTATCTGCCTGCGGCGAAAGCGGAGATGCGAACGGCCAATTAAAACCCGCGATGCGCTCAAAAGGGCGTAATCGCGAGCGCAGTTTCTTCGAGCAGATGCACTCCGGTTACATCCCGAAGGGAGTAAGCAGAGCAAAAAAAAAGCACCATCTGCTAATTGGCGCTTCTCGAAAGACTCCCGATTTTCTCTCCGAGTTGCTTCGCTTTCCCTCCTTCCTGGGCGAACGATCTAAGCGAGTCGCTCCACCGCAGTGCAAATAACGGATTTCGTAACCCTTTCAATACCCATGCCTGACATACATCGCTTGGATTGTCTTTGAATAATTCATGTGCTTGAATTATACACCTTTGTGTGCGCGAAAGACAATCGACAAGTTAAACGATGCACAAAACCAGATTCTTAAGCACATCAAAAATAATATTCAAACTATTTGAATAATTTAAAAACTTTGAAACTTACTTTTAAAAATTTAGAAAATTGTCGGGTAGCGTATGATTCATTAGTCTAAAAAAATCAAATCGACTAAATAACTTGCTAATGAGAAAGATAGTTTTGAATATCTATGATTAATTATACGCGCGATACTGAAAGGATTAGCCGACAGATTCTGATATAACTTAATAAGTTACCTTTCACTCCATATAGTTGCGCCAAATCACCGGCTTCCGTCGTCCAAGTTGCGCCGATGCACGCGAACTTCACATTACCGCGAAAAACGTGCGCGAAAGTCGAACGTCACACTTTCAAAAGTCGCGAATCGATCGCGAACGATCTGACATGCTTACACGAGTGTAACAATACGTCAAATCATCATTCGCTGGAAGACACCGAAATGACAGGCTCCAACTTACTCGCGGACATCAGGTCGCGGCGCGGAAAGGAGCCGTGATGCGTCTCGCCGGTACGACGACACGACGGTACGTGGCACGCGCCCACGACTGGGCGCGAGGCATTCCGACGGTGGGTCCGCGGACGAAATCTCGAGCTCGGTCGCGCTCGGTGTCGCTCGCGCGTGTTCGACTGCGGAGCACGTGGCCGCTCTCGCGCGACCACGCTGCCGCTACACCGCCCCCTCCCGCGACCGTCCGCACCTGTCATCACCTCCGCGCGGACTCTCGACCCGTGTAAACGTCGAGAAAATCAAAAAGCTCGTAAATTCAGAAGAAGGGGAAGTGAGCCGAGAAATATCCTTCCGAGAAATATAGCGTCGATAGTTTCGACATGTTCCTTCACGGAGAAAAAAATAATTCCGTAAACGCATAACTTACATATTTAAATGGGAATCCATCGATCATTTGTACGAAGATACAAGGTACAAGATACGAGATGCTATCTAGAATATGGATTATCAGGAATATCGTAATATTTTTTTTCCTCTTATATCAAGATACAGAGAAAGGGAAGCATAAAATTTGTTGTTTCATCTAGATTATGATTTCATCGAGAGAGACAGAGAGAGAGAGAGAGAGAGAGAGAGAGAGAGAGAGATCCATTTGGGGTATTGACATTGATGTATGGAATTAACATACACTTTATCTACTTTTATCTACTAAATCGTCATATGTTCGAGACTGACGGTTCATAGAATACATTTAGAGATGTGTTTGCTTTATAAACTCCTGCCTCGATGATGACGCGACGGATCCTGTTACATATGTGTATTGCACTTGACAAAAGTACTCGGAACGGTCCAGTCGTAAAGCATCGCGGGCTCGCAGCACGACAGACGGTGCGCTTTTTCAGATTAGCTTAGGCGCATACATCAATGTCAAATGGAAACGAACGTGTCGCGGGGTAACGACGTAATCCTGAGACGGATCGTCGCGCATCCGTTATTTCGGAATAACGGAGCGGGTTCTCGAAGAATGATAAATCGCGCAGAGAAATACAGGTTCCGATCGATTTCATCGCGCGGTAGAATCCGTCGCGAGATAGCGAACGAGGTATCCGCACGCAGATAAGATTAATCCGTGAAAAATGAAACGTTTCTTCATTCGCGGGAATTTTCGAATTGCGTAATTTCGTACAAAAAGATATGTTTTCTAATAAAGGTTACCCAAAACATTTTCATTAAACTCGCACGCTTTGGCAGCAAATGAAGCGAATTGAACCTTCTTAGATTATTCCGAGCAGACGTTACCGAAGAACGGCTATTGGACGTTATACAAAGGCTAAGAGGGTAGTTTGGCTTATGGATATCAGTACAGGCGTTTGCGGGGCTTTCCCTAGAAACTCGCCGCATTAGTATTCGTTGCGGATACACGCTCGCCTGATGAGCTCACCCTGTCGTATCGTCCCTTCTACCAATGACGAAGACTGCCACGTTTTCTTGAGACGCGACATCGGTTCAAATAAGAAAAACGATAAAAAAATGTTTGACATTGTTAAAAAAATCTACGTGAAAAGTAAAGGAAAAGAATCTTTTGATTACAATTTCTGATCACGCCTAAATTTATCGTAGATCTCTGATAACAGCTATTTACTAAATATCTAATGATATAATAGGAAAACTGTGTTATAAATAAATAAAACTATATGCGAGAAATGCTGTCTTATTCTAAAAATAATATGTTATTACCAATTTATAAATATTAATATATTACCATTATATTAAATAAATAATTATTTAGAAAATATATTTGCATAATCATAGATAACAAGTTGGAAATTATTGTTAGGAATATAACTTTTACTTCATGAGCGTTTATGTTATCCTCTCTGCATCAACCAATTCCGTTAAATAAAAATCCAATCTAAACGAAGCTTTGCATATCAAATCTCGCAGCGGATATCCATTAAAGTCCAATTGGACGACACGCAGGTCAGTAAAAGCACCGTGAAAAAGCCAATCGGTCCGTCAGCGACTCGCCAGGGGGCCGTGTCGCTCGGAAGGGGAGGGGGGCCAGCGAGCCGGGGAACAGGGGTTGCAAGGCGAGACGAGACGCGACGGATCGTCAGGCTTTACATAAATTTCTGCGCAGTCCGCTCGCGCAAATCTAGAGTTTATCTGGCGGAGAGTTCCTCCCCGATGAGCGATTCCTATGTAAACGACATCCGGTATACTGCCCTTTGGCGACCGGTCGTAAAAGCGAGGGTGGCACCTGCTGCAAGCCTTTCCTTTTCCCCCTTCCCTCCCAATTCTCTCGTTCGGTCCGTCTATTCCTTCTCTTTCTCAGAGATTTCGCCAACGACGACGCCGAGCCGCCGTTTCCCTTTTCTATTTCCCTCCCCTCAGGACTCACCCCGACGATTTTCGGCAAACGCGCGCGTGCGACGACGGTTTTGCAGGCGGGATCTAACGCGGGTATGAGAACGACCGCAAATTCTATTTGCCTTGATGGAGAGAACGTATGCTTCTGTCGAGGGGGTCGCCCACAGCAACTGCGACCCGCGTTGCCCCTGCGAGCACAGCAACTGTGCGTACGATCGCGTGCAACGCGTTGCCGTTTATATGGGCATACCACGCTCTGCCGTTCGTTAACAGTGTACCTTTATACGTAAACTCGTGCGAATGCCTTCATCCGTTTCTCGCAGTGACTGATTGAACCTAATTCTCGTAAGAGATGCATTTTCCTATTCTCAATTTAATCTTTAAATCTTTATGTGAGTTTTTTCGACTTTCCGAGAACGATTTTATAATGTTTATGTAAATTGTATATTTTATCTCCAAAGGATTTAGAAGTTGGCACGCCGAAATATGAATTTAATTCTTACAAAATTGATATGGCATTTGATTGTCCACAATCAAAAAAATTTTTTTATTAAAATTTTTTAATTAAAACAATTTCTTAGCATAATTAGCATTTGCAGCTTAGCTTTCTGTACAATAATAAAATATAAAAATATATATAAATACTTAAAATAACAAATTTATAACATTGTAAATAACACGTAGAAAGATAAATACAAAAGTAAATTGCAGCACACGTTTAGACCAATCATTTTTCGACGATAAAAATTCGCTACAGTAAACTTATATAAAATTCGAACATCGCATTATATATCGCATTTATGTAATGCAAATTTTATATAAATATATTGGCACCGCCGACCCCTAAAAAATCCCATCAGCGAGCGACATTGCGCACACACGCGTTCTAATGGATCTCGCGGCATTCCCAGCCTCCCGCCCGTAAATCCCCGTACGCGAGTATTCCCCCATCCCGCATAAGACATTCAGAAAATAACGTGTATCAGGTCCTTGACGGTAAGCAGCGGCGCAATGATAAAAATGGGGCCGCCGCGCTCTTCCCTGCGGGGGGAGATAAAAATTGAGTTACGGCTCGTAATACAGACCGATGCACCTTCCTCCCCCGTTCCCCTCTACGAACATATTAATCGCCGCTTACGCCATCGTAATTGCCCGGCCGACATTAACGAGCCAGGCAATTAACGACGACAAAGACTTTATATTTACCGGTATAATAGTCCTCTCTTAAGACCTGACAAAAGACACGGATTAGAAAGGATTCATCCATCGTCCTGGAATACAGTTTACGTCGGATATTCCGTGAGGTAAATTATAAACGCGAAATACGGACGTCCGGGATAACGGTAAGGCTTAAACAATCTTAACTATCCTATATTCGCATGTCGTTTATACGACGACGTAAATTATATGATTAACAGCCGTTTGTCGTTATTATATGTAGTCTTATGTCGTGCACATAAAATAATATGACATTTGTAATCAGTCGCAGGTGTTTGATACATCATAGGTATAACATATAATGTTTTATTGCTCGACTCGAAGCTGTACGTTCACTAAAATTTTTTACACTCGAGACTTTTCGATAAGAAATTTCCACAAATAAAAAATTTTGAAAGAATGTCTTTATATCTGAGAGAAATTTTTGTCGACAGCAAAATTATCGAGTGATTATTAGAGCCTCACGTTTTATAATAATTTAAAAATAGTTCTAATTGTATTAGAATGTATTATAATATTCTCATTATCTGATAAACTTTGTTATTGACTTCAGAAAATGTACATACGTAGCAGTTGCGATTAGCTTTGAAAAAAGTAATAATAAAAATCAGAATGAGAGCGTATTGATTTTCATTAATAATCCAATTTCGACGGATGATAGGAACATCTTTTCTCAGCGGGGAAGCAATTTCGTTCGATAGAGTTGAAAGCTTCAGCGACGAAAGGCAGTCTCACGCGTCGCGGTAACGCGGTGAGAAACGTGTTTCTATCGACGGCCCGCAGCGAAGGAAGGAAGGAAGCAAGGAAGAAAGGGTTAAGGGGACAAGAAGGGTGTGAATACGCGAGATTCATCAGTACGGATTTGTCTGTGTGTATTGAAGATTATGTACACCCCGCGGACTCGGACCGTGCGCGTCCTCGTTAAGGAGCAAAGTGCGACGGCCATCATTTCTCCGCGTCGTCAGGAGAGGAGTCCTCCCATAATCATGCGTCCCCTTAACGACACGCATTTTTAACCCCTCAAATTGAACGCCGCAACACCGGCCATTCTCGTCGCGTCACTGAGGATCTGCGCCGTCACCTCACGAAATAGTCGAAGGATTGCGGTCCTGGGCTGGCTGAGAGCGTGACAAACGAGAAAACGAGCCGACTTCCGGCACTCGGTCCGGTATTTCCGACGAAAGAAGCGGGGCGTCTCCACGTTTCCCGGGAGGTTTATTGCCTGTCGCTCGTTATTTTTTATTTACCGCGAGCTGTTTATTTTAACGCGAGAGATACAGCGAAAAAAAGGAAAGAGAGATTAAAATTGTGAATTCAAAAATTCTAGCTCGACATTCGATTTCTATATATCATAAGATATACAGAACTTCGAGAAGCGAGAATTTTTCTCGCGACGACCGTTACATCGATATTATATGAAAATCGAATGTCATGGTGGAATTTGAACGAACGATCGCCGCCTCTTTTACATGCCGAAATAAGACTCACAGCTGCGAGTCGATTCTCCGAGGGCAAATTTATCGCGATTGCAATCCGACGTTGTTTCCGAGCGAGATTTGGAAGATCGTCTCTCATTTGCGGGGGATCGTGCCTTTTTTCCCCCCTTTTCCCTCGCCACGCAGCAATTCGCGCGTCTCTCGGATGAAAGGATCGAAATCATTAGTCGCCGGGCTCTCTAGCGGCGCTTATTTGCGCGCCGTTTTATTGTACGTCCCGTAAATGGAATTCCCCGATAAAAATGCAAACGCCGGCAATTATACAAGTTGTTCGATATCGACGGCGGACCCGCAAAAGGCCCCGTCGCAAGCAAATCCCCGAGGGCCTCCTCGAAAGAACATCGTCACCTTGTCTCGTAAATTCATGCACAAAACTGCGGTAGGTTTATTCCGCTTCTCTCATCCCGTGCGGCTCCTTTTTTCTTGCCACAGCAACGATCGCGAAAAAATGCAATGCTTTGAAATAGTCAATTTATCATCGCGTAGCAACAACACGAATAAATAATCTCGACTGTAATTTCATATTGAAAGATTATCAAAAGTATAATAACAGAGAATTGCAACAAGCTGATTATCTTAAAATTCACAATAAATGATTTCTTATCGCATTTTATAACTCCTATGTTTAGGAGTTTTGTAACTTACTAATGAATCAGAATAAATTGTATATTTGTCTCTTTAAAAAAGATTTCATGAAAAAGCTAGAGAAATGCTGCTCAGCTTGCTTCTCTATTGTCTACGCATATTCGCCATGCAGAATTCGGTCGGGATGATGTGAGCCAAGGTTACAGAAAGTGAGAGCGAGGAAATAAAGAAAACAAGCGACTTTCGCCTCCCTCGATGCTCGATGGCGTGACACATCAGTATTCCGGAATCGCGCCGACCGTTCGTCTCGCGGGACAGGAATTCAAACCATTCCGATCGAATTTTCCGCCGGTTCACGGAGCGAGAATTTACGATGACTCGCCCTTCTCCGAAAACCCGCACAAGAGCCTCTTCGACCTTCGTCCCCCCAGTTTGTGACATCGCTTAATTGCCATCGAAACAATAAGGAGTCGCGAAAACTTCCTGGCCGATGTTCAATTTGGCAAACGGGGATGATCGCGGTTTCGCCAAATTGTACGGAAACTTGGCGTAAAAATTTAATTGTGCAATAAATTTAAAATGCTAGCAATAAGTGTCAATGTGTTAAACAATAAAATAATAGTTTTCTTGATATTCCTATTCCAAATCCAATAGTCGCATAATTGTTAAGGTATTATTTGCACTTGAAAGAAGAAAGAGAGAGAGAGAGAGAGAGAGAGAGAAAGAGAGGAAAAATCAGGTTTGGAATTAATACACGATAATCAATCATATTCCCATGCCAATTAGTGCGGATAATTGCGCACAACAACACTGTAACAGAATAAAGTTTGCAATTCTTAAATCCTAGCTCGTCGAATGCAACTCGATTCAAAACGTACATTCATCGCCACTTGAAAAACGTTAAAAGCACGCTTACTCGACACGTCACGTTCCGCCGCTGGCACGATCGGTTGATTATCGTCGTGGATGTTAAACGTCGATGATAAATCCGACCGTCCATTTGCGCATTTGCTTATCTATCCATCAGCGTGACTGCCTTTTTTTCTCTCCCATCGAGCACCATCTCTCCCACTTCACTGGTATATTATTTTTAATTGAATTCCCGCGATGAAATTTCATCCCCGACATTGCTCTCTTTTTCTCTCTCCCTTTTTCCCTCATTGTATTAAGTCGAGAGACCATTTTGCAGCCATCCTTTCTCACCGGCTTTCTCTCAGCTCGACTCACCCCTCCGTCCCCCCGCGTCCCTTTTCGTCTAAGTCTGTATCACTCAGCTTCTTCTCAGACAATCGCAGCACCTTCATGCACACGCGTCGGGCTTTTGAATATAACACAGTTGAGCAAAGTCACGACGAAGAAACGCCGTTTCCAAAACGGATCCGGTACGCACAGCAATTTCCATTTTACTTGAAAACACATCTATGTGCATGGAATGCAGTCGCGCTGCAGGTTGAAGAATACACCCCAACGTCGATTGTTTGCGTTTCAACGTCGTCACGCGCAATTCATATAATGACACGAAATATTACACCTTGCTTTTACGCGAATTTATGTACGTCTAATTGTCTGTATATTTTACGAATAAATATAATAATACAAAAGCATAAGTTTTTTTCTTAACATGATTATACATAATGATAAATGATTATACATTTAAACAATTTATATCAAATGCCCCATTTTTATCTTACACTTATAAAATAATTCATTCTTTTTTCACTTCAAAAATTGGGCGATGTTGGGTCAAAATAAACATTTAATATATATTTAAAAAAAATATAGAATCTATTATTTACGAGAATAAAATAAGATCTCATTATTCAATATAATAAAATAAAATCTTTTTATTATTAAAGTATTTAAACAATTAAAGATACTTGAAGATTCTCAAAAAACATAAATATATTGCAATGGAAAATTAACTTTTAAGCATAAATTTATTCGAAATATTTAAATTCGCGATAATATCTATATTTAAATACGAACCTGTTATTGCAATAATTTATTATCGGAAATCCAATTCTTTGACCGAGAGTTTCTTCGTCCTCCAACACTTTCCTATCGCACATCACGCAAGTGCGGGCACTTTAAACGAGGAAAAGTGGGTAGAGGGACGGGACGTATCTTGAAATTAATTTAATTAGCGGTCGGTTTAGCCCCAAAGTCGCGTCAAACGCCCGTTAATCGCACCTGTCGTTGTTATCGTCGCCCGTCGACGCCGCAGCCGTAACAATTACTTATTAACTTGATTAGTCTAAGCGTGTGAACCGGTAATTACTTCTCATTTCCAACGGAAATGTAGCATGCAAAATAATCAAAATTCAAGATAATGTATTACATCAAGATTTTTCATATATAATATATAATATATAATATATAATAATTCATATATAACATTTTTATGAAAAATATATTTTATTTCTGATATATTCTTCGATACGTTGTGTTAAATTCGAATTTTATATTTGAATGTCAAAGTAGCTAAATGTCAAAATTATTCTCGCACACCTTGATTTTACAGTTTCGTCAAGAAGAAAAATAGGCTATTAACACCGCGGTACGCATAGTATACCGACGGTCAGTTAATCAACGAGAAGAAAAAGAATGTTCGCCCTCTCCAATGATGAGATCGAGGAAATTGGCCACGTAGGCAGACGAGATCTTATTGGGCCTACCCCGACGCCTTTCAATTAACGCCTTTTCCGTTTCCCGCACGATACGCCTCTCCCTTTCTTTGTTCCCGATGAATCCTTCGGAAGAGGCGAAGAGGGTGGCAGGAGGAAGAAGAAGGGACACCCGGGGAGAAGAGAAAAGTCTTTATCGCGACGAGTGAGAGCGCCTTGACTTCACCGGGGAAACGGTGACGGTGAAGAAGCGGTAAAGAGAGGGTGCAGGTGGGTGAGCAGGGGTAGGTGGAGTGACGGGCGAGTGGGTGAGTGGAATCGGCCGGAGGATGGCGTGTTATGGGGTTTTCACGGGTGGTGCTCGCGGGAATTTGCATACAGAGCATCTGTCACCAGCCCCTTAGCCCCGGCTCCGGCCATTCTCGACTTGGAATATCTCCTGGCGCGGATCTACGGGATAATGGGGACCATTCTTATGGTAAATCGGAGAGGAGAAGGAAGGGGGATTGTGTGCCTCTGTGATTCGGCACCGCGCGAGCGAGCTACCTTAAGAAACTGTCGCGTCTAGCGCGCGCAAATAGCGGCCTCGTAATCGCGATATACTGTCCAGATTTGGAAAACGATCGTGGCATCGGCGTACAATCTTCTCGGGTCATCATCGCGAATTTATGATTAAAAGAGCGGACTTGTTCGAGACAAATTAATCGATAAAACTTGAAAAAACAAGTTAAACATATTAATTAATACGTGATACTTGCATATTTTAAATTTAACTCGTTAAACTTATAAAATACTAAACGAACTAGCCTGTTCTAAAAATGTTTTAATGTACGTAGCTTATGACTTATTTTAAGATTCTTGACAAGACACAGATACAAAATTTTCGTACAATGATTCTAATATCATTTTTAATATAGGTTAAGCAAAATATACTGTTTTATAAACTTGTAGTTAATTATCACATCGAATATACTTAAATTCGTAAAATAGTTGACATTTTATTTGGGGAAAGGCACTCGAGAAAGACGACAAGAAAGGTTTAACGATGCCGTTGAGTACGTCCCGCTTGAATTAATCGACATCAACGCCGCGGTAATTAGATACCGCTATTAGCTACGACTCTCGCCCCGCCATAACGCAATGCCTCCAGCCACAGTTCTCTTTACTACCACCTCGCATCAACTGTCGTCCATGTTAATGCACGTAATAAATGCCGGAGTAAATTTAAACACGCGCGCGGATATATCTAGTTAACCCGGGCCGCCTCCCTTTCCGCCCCCTCTAAATTTCATTATACATACGCGACGCGTAAAAAAAATGCAATTTACTTTGCTATGACTTTTCGCCGCTTACAACCTACAAAATCGTATTCATTGTATATTTATTTCTCTAATCTAACAATATCTATTAATTATTATTTATGAAAACGTTTGAGACATGACATTGCTGGATGCATCTGGTTGCATAACAATGAGTTAATTCGCACAACTAGGCAAAAATTTTATTTGCATCATTTTTACTTGCAAATAAATCAAAGAGTTATACAAAAAACCAAAGAATAAAGAAAAAAAATTGTACGTTATAATTCTGATTGCTACAGTACGTTTTGATGAAGACTAATCTATTTTTATCTATCTTTTTCACTATATTTGATTGGATTATTTATTTGTTGAATATACACATGTATATATATCGTAAAAATTTTCTCTGACAGTGAAATAATTAGAACAGACAAAGGATAAAGAATATTCGCACAACGGCTAGCCCTGCAAACTTCTACTAACTCGTCGAGCTCGTCGTCGACCTCGATCCCTGCGCCGACCCCCGCCATCGCCCCGTTCCACCGGGCCCCGAAAATGGCTTTCCGAGCACGAATCGCGCAACACATTGAAATTCACCGCGAATCTCGCTTTCCATCTCTATCGCCGTCAGCCGAGAACAGAGCCACGCGCTTTGATCCGCGGACTACCCCTCGCTCCTCCTCTCGCCTACCTCACGCAGGGAGTCAGCCACCTATCTCAACCCCCCTCGCGCCGCTGCTGTTTTACTCTCGAGGCACATCCGCCTTCGCCTACGCCGCGACGCCCTTTAATTTAGCACCGGGTCCCATCCCTCTGTGTCCCTATCTCATCCGTCTGTCTCTCGCGAGCGATCGATTTGCATGCACGTTCCTCTCTTCCCTTCCGAATCCCTCTCGCCCTCTGGATCGTTGCGCGTGTTTTTGCATTTCACGAAACACTGGTATTTATGAGAGGCCACACACCGGGGTTTCAATCACTCTTGCACTTGTTATCGCCCCGTTCCGCCCCCTCCATCTTTTATCCCGTTGCTTGTCCCGGACATGATCAATTCACACGCGCGTCCACTTTCCTTTCTCTTTTTCTGTCTCTACCTTGTACAGAGAGTAGCTAAATCAGTGATTGATTACTAATGAATAAATGTCTATTAATTAGTATACAAGATATTCTAGATCTACCGGATAATATTTTAATAATAGATTTGTCATTCAGTTTATCTAAATATCTTTTCTCAATAAAATTTATTGGACACGTGTTGTGTATAATGTACTTGTCTATGTGAATTAATTTGAGAAATAAATCTTATTCTAATATATATGTTTTCAACTTAAGAATTAATACGTTATCTAATATTAAATTTGTGATAAATGATAATATCCTTCAATACTTGTTAAGACAAGTATTAAAAAATATAATCAATTTTTTTCTCTCCTATGTTATATGTATAGATTATACTGATAATTTTGTTACTTCATCATTTTTCTCTTCTCATAGAGAAGATTTACGCTTATTTTGTTTGTCATCATTAATATTAAATGCTTTTTTCCTTTTATATAATCAATAGCGTTCAATAATAATATTCTCTTTCTTTTCTTTATATATTCTTCAAAAGAACTTAGATTCTAAAGTATAAATAAATTTTCTTTCCCTCGAATATTTTGCACGCAGCGTTTGTAAAGGTTTGCCAAATTTCAATGAATTCTCGTTTGACGGTTCTGTCGAACAAAGGATCCCATTGTGAAGACCCAGACAAACGAATGGAATTTCGTCACGTTGAAACTATATCAACCCTTCACTTTAGGTGAAGTGGCTCGGCGATAAGCCTTTTACTTAACGAGATACACATTGTATATATATGCGCACTTGTATTTTTCCTATTTTAACAATGTGAATTTAATAAACGTGAATTTTTTGATCTCTGCAAAGCAACATTCTTTTTAACGTTTTTCTAACATTTTTCCGTAATGATCTAGAAAGACGAAGGAAACATCGCGACGCGACTTGAATTCTATCAAGATCTTAAACCATTAAATATGGATGTCAAGAGGGCTCGCCGACATTTCCACAAAGGTTTTAAGTTCGGCTTCGATTCCATTAACGTCTCCATTTCCCGATATCGTTTTTCTCCGATGAAAAAGATCCAAACTCGATGATTGCAACATCTATTTTCGCTTTTCTCTGATAAAAAAGATTCCGAACAGATATTCGCAGTAAAGTACCCAAGTATAACTTTCAAATTCAATAAATGCTGAACAAAAAGAGTCCACTATATCTCGAAAGATTTTAGTCGCCGGAATTAAAGCCCTTTAGATTGAAAATAAATTTTATCACTAAAGTTTTAAAATAAATCGCGAATTTATTATCTCGTACATTAAAGTACATCAAAGTATTATATTTAGAGCCTCATAATTAAGGATAAATTTATAGAAAATATGATTATATTTTTCCAAATCACATATAAATTATTCATGTTTCTATATAATTGCTAGAAAAATATTGAATTAATTTAAAAAAAAGATTTTTAATTTAGATTAGCTTGTCTGTTATTTTAAAGATTAAACTCCCTCACTTCTGATTCACATCTTAGCAATTATTTACACACTGTGTAAATAAACGACAGTCCAATCTGCGCCCGGAAGAATACCGAAAGTTCTCAACCGATCGAAGCGAATCCGGCGTTATTATCGAATTATCACGGCTAAAATCATAATCGTTGCTGTGCGGAACGTGGCACGTTGCCATAATATACGGGGACGAGTTTAACGCGAGTTTGACGGGAAAAGTCGGATCGACCCTCCCTTCGGTCCGTGAGAAGAGGGGGCCCACTTTCACTCTCCCTCTCGAGAGAAGGAGATTCCGACCCTTCGAAGGCACAAGAACGCGCTAGGGGCCCTCTCTTGTGGAGAAGGGTGAAAAATTGCAGCGACTTATTAAACGGAAAACTTGGCCGCCCCCGGGACGGCACGGGACGAGACAGCGAGACCCAGCCGTGTGCCCCATGCCATGATATATGTATGCCCATCGGGTAAGAAAGTTTTGACGAGCGCGAGCGACTGCCGGCTGCGTTATTATTGGCGATAAATTGTCGAAGCACGCCGCTCTCTCGGCTGGTCGACGCGAAAAAATGAATGAACGAATCTGCGAGGTCGCGCCGAAGAAACGCTCGCCGGATGAGCGCGAACAACGTCGTTTGCCGCGACAAAGTAGGATTTCGAAACTAGATATTTCTACGAGAGTGAAACGAGACAGATAATCATAAGTGGATTATTAAGGATTAGACGATATGTAGAAATAATAGTTTATGATTAAAAATTATTCAATGACGCAAACTAAACCATTTAAATTAAAAATCTCGCAAATTAGAGATAAAAAATATTATTTCACGTTATTATATTAAATTGTTCTAACAAAGTTTATTTTGCAACTATTTTATGGATGTTGTTGTTAAGATGCTTAATGTTAGCAAATAAAAATTCATGTGAAATTAGATTCAATTTTTTACTAAGGATGAATTGATTCCGAATTGATTACACACATTTAGTAACACTATATTTTGTGTTGACGCCATAAAAATATTTTTCTTCGTCTATTAAACTTCCGGCTACCGTTATAAATGACTTTTTAAATGACTATGGCTTTTTACGATTCAAAGTACGGTTATTTGTGGCATTTTTCCAGTAGTATCGATCGTATCTCACGAGAATTTCGTCGAAAAAGCGTCGTAAAAGTCAATCTTAAAAAAAATTTGAAACCGGCTCGAAAATTGTCTACTGAACGATCGTGTTAACGTAAAACGACCTGTCGACCTCACAACAAGAATGTTGTATCTACGTCGGCATCTTTTTACGGATGAGTAGCTTTCGTTTCCTCTCCTCGCGATTTTAATCCGATATCTGTAGTGGACTTAAAGGGTAATTTATGTTATCAGCATGAAAATA
Source organism: Tetramorium parvispinum (assembly GCA_011638315.1). Lineage (NCBI taxonomy): Eukaryota > Metazoa > Arthropoda > Insecta > Hymenoptera > Formicidae > Tetramorium > Tetramorium parvispinum. Next base: position 800 of record VBVR01001200.1, on the reverse strand, counting down.
ATTTTAAAAGCATCGGACAGTTTCGATCATTTATGGATGGACAATTTACGTCTATTAAAATACAATGATGTTCAGTCTCTCTGCATTAAACAAAAATTGACGACGCAACCGCCGCGCACTTTTACGATTGCCCATCCTTTACGCGATTTATACTACGGCGCATAATTAAACGACGGAAGCGTATGTCCGACGAGCATTCACGTTACCTTTCATCAACCGAACATGTGTTTCAGTCACAAAACATGCAGCGTATGTAAAAAAAATACATGTTTATTCGTATTTACTGCGCCAAGTAGTCTTTAAGCTGGATATCTAATGAACTTATAGTATTGAGAGTCAACCCACCCCAAAACATAGATCTTCACACGTCGATACTAAGGGACCACAGAATCTAATAATTTTCTGGTATTTTATCCTTAGAACTATAAATCATATGCCTAAAATTTATAAACTGAAAAGATGATCTTTTTACATATGTTAATTGCGAATGCAAGCTTTTGTTGTCGTGAACAAACTATTTCGTATGTTTGAACCGAAATTATAATTTTCAAATAGTTATAATTATAATTATCTTTTATCTTTATCTTCTTACTTTTTCATGCTTATTAAGAAATTTCTTTTTTAAATATCTGTACAATCTGTACAATAGTAAATATTATAAACATCTAAATATTATACTTCTAAATTTCAAATATTCACACAAACAATATTATTATCACCCCCTTAAGGTGGTTCGTCAGTGACATTGTTAGTCAATAACACAACTCACATAAAACTTGTTAAAATACAACATAATTTTT
>VBVR01001199.1:0-33310 GCA_011638315.1 Tetramorium parvispinum | reverse complement strand
TATCTACATATATATAGTGTGTTCAAAATCTAATATATATATATATATATATATATTAGATTTTGAATATTACAGAATTAATTTGTGTATATGTATATATATTGTGTGTAGCGTTTTATAGGGAAAACTCTTTACTTTCTATACGGCTCGTAGTATTGTTTCGCATCATTTCTTTCTCGTGCCCTCAATGAGTCTCTACAGAGACTATATTTTGCGAGATCGCGGAAATCTCAGTTTATTAAAAATACACATCGCTTAAGGATGTATTATTATTGCGCGTTATATTGTGCACAAGTATTCATCGTTAGGTACCTTGTTTGTAAGGGGTTTTCAGACATTGTCTTAATCTTTTTTTTCTCTCTCTCTTTCTCTTTCTTTTTATTAATGTCAACAGTTAGGCCATTACAATCTCGGATAAAAGTATCCAGGGAAGCGTGTATAAGCGCGATTATTGAATCTCTAAGTATTTTATCATCAACAGTCAATAATCGTAAACGTGCACTACGTATGCAGAGTTTTCACGGCAGAGATACACGACTGAGATATTCGAGCCGAGATACGGGGCACGCGAACGATTGTGGAGGAACACGGTAACACCGCGATCATCGCCGCGATCAATTCCTGGTTGACGAAAAAAAAATCAACATTGAAAAAATATTTTAACGTTAAACAAAAACGTGTATAATAAACCACGGTTTCGAGTCTCCATTACGCATGCGAGAATTTAAACGTCACCGCTAATTACTAATAAGCCTAATTAAATGCCTTGAGAATTTGCAAGAGATCAAAACGCGTTTCCAGCGTATGGCTCTAAGAGTATTAAATTGTAATTTATTCAATGCGGACACGAGTACGACTAGAATCGTACCCAATAATTAATGTCAACAATTAGTCCCAGTCTTATTAAACGGTTCTCGAACCGTGCTTAAAAAAAAGAAACGCTGAGTTTGCTGCGTTTTGCAAAAAAAAAAAAGAAAAAAGAAACAAAACTTTCCGTGCGCGAAAACAGCATCACTTTGTTGTACAGAAGAGACGGACTAAAAACCGCTGAAAAAAAAAGATAATAAAGTAGACAAAAATGGGGGGGGGTAAACGTAATCATAGAGTCACAAGCGACGTATAATTTCACTCGCAATAGAGGCGAGGTGAGGTAGCTAAGCAGAGCTGCTGCTTACAATTAGTGATCGAAATGTAAAAAAACGCGAGGCCAATGCGGGCGGTACGCACTTAGGATAAACACTTAAGATAGGAAAACCACTAGTAATCCAATAGTAATCTTGATTTTAAGCAAGCCTTCCGTCGACAAGCGCATTGTTATAGAAATCAATGTTACACACGTATCAACTAATCAAGAGAATTAACATGTTTTCAAAAGATATATCTGTGAATGTCATTATGGACCAGTCCATAACGCGAGAGTAACATTGGCGCGCGAATGAAACGTCCGATTTAACGTCGCAAGCGAATTCGTAGAGTCTCTCTCGACGGACTCGCGGTGCGCAATTCAAGTTAAATTTTACGAATGTACCAGAAATATTTTTCGCTCGCGAGAAGAAAATACTCTAAACTAAATTTCAGTGGAGTTACAATTTCGCTGTAAAGAGATGACCAGATTTTACGCGGCTCATAAAAGAACCTCTAAAAATTTTTTTTTTTTAAGACGTGCAGGTTTTTTTTAAGAGATCTTTATCTACAACATAAAAGCAACAGGTGAGTCCAACGTCTCGCAACGTCGACGTGAGAATTTGCGATTCAAGAGATATTGTTAATTCTGGTACATACAAAGCAGCTGAAATGTTACATGCGCGCGTTTGTTTCCCGTTAGCGTAACAGTACAAAGAATATGAGTAAATATAAAAATCAAATAATATTAATAATGATAATAATAATAATTACAAAGAGAACCGTTATTAAAGCTTCTAACAATAATAAAAATTAATACCTCCCTTCGAGTTCGTAATAAATTAATAATGAACTTTTAAAAGCGTCCGTACAATTCAGCTAACAATGGCGATTGACAATACGAAGATGAGTCATGGATCGCGTAACTCGTTTTATCATCCTCGCCGTAATTCACCTTCATTATCAACCGCGATATGGCATCGCGGTACCGAGATGAGATTCAAGTGAAAGCGGTTCAAGTAAAAGAGCGTTTGACAGAATTATATAAACAACATGTCATCGAATGCAAAAATGCCATTCGCATTCGTAAGTAGTACAAATAAGCCCAAGTTAGCGCGTGTATACCTGGGATGTCGAATAAAAATTCAATAAAAATATACGGGTTGTGTAAAGTTACACAATTTAAGAGAAACGCATTCTCCATTATTACCATTTAGGTAGACATTTGCTCGACGTCCCGCCATTCTAATTTATATAATTAATTTTAATTTAGTTGCCTTGCATTTGAAAAAAAAGGGAAAAAAAAGAAAAAAATCGTGGACGTGGCGTTGAGAACAAAGTCGTGGAGAATTTGGTCATACGATAGATTAATTCGCCTACAATTTGCACTTGTTCTAAGATGCAGGTAGATAATGAATTATCGCATTAACGCGTAAACTGCTCAAGAACTTATTTATACTAGAGAATGAACTCGTATGCCCTTTCTTTCCTTGTTTCCTTACAAAGACCAGATTTCATCAATGAAGAGAAGGTCTCGAGGCTCTCTGTTTCAACCTGGTCAATAAAGCCTGCTCGCTGTCATCCTCGGCTTTCGATGAAACTCCGCGGAAACTCTCCGACCGATACTTGTCCCTCAAGAATGTCCTTCTCTCCTCTTTGTACTTTTCGATTCTTTCTCTACACTGCGGGTCCCCCAAGTCTAGGCCGCCGAGATTTCTCAGTTGGATCTTGTCGGAGGCACTCGAGCAGATGCCGGAGCTGCTGCCGACGTTGGGCGTCGAGCAGTGCTGCATGTCCTCGGACGTTGGTTTCACCGATAACGAGATATCTCCCGTCATTCGATTGAACTTGGCCTCGTCGAGGGAGCGGCTCAGCGCCGCCCGAGTCGCCCTCGCGTGTCGCGCCCGCAAGCAAGGTGGCAAATGCTGCGACGGCTCCTCGGACTTGCCCCTCGCGCAATCCAACTCTTGTCTCATTTTACTCTCCCTAACGATTTCCCTGCCAATCTCCGAATCAAAGCTCCTCCGCTCTCTGATCGGTTCGCTCTCGTATTTTCTTCTTACAGGCGCGGACGCGTCTCCCACCGCGCCCCCGGACAATCTCTGTAGAGCTAGCTCCTGCAAGATCGCCGCGGTGTCCCGTGGTGGTGGTGGAAGCACCACCGTGTCGTCGTCGTCGTCGATCGTCGTCGAGGACGTGACGGAGGCGTTGGTGAATGTGCCCGATGTATCTAGCGTCCGTTCCATCAGCTCGGACGCCCCTTCTGGCGCGTGCGCTACCTCGCAAGGCTCGGCCGCGTTCTCCGAGGGGATTCTCACCTCGATGTTGCCTCGTATTTGATTGGCTTGCAAGCTGGCGTTTTTATGACTCTCGTCGCCACGTTTGGAAGCGCATTTACGTATCTGTTGCGTATTACTCTGCTGCTTCTGCGAATTATTGTATCCGAAACTTTGGCACTTTTTTGACAGCCCGTTCGTGCACGAATCGTTGTCACGATCGTCCCGCGTAACGCTCGTCTCCTGATCCCCCTCGGTTTTCGTCGTGAATCGCGGATGATTCGTGACGTGTAAAGTGCGCGTCGCGCAATCTCGCTGCTGCGCACTCGTGTCTCTCGACAGCCGGCGGTAATTCTCAAAGGTTTCTGTTTCCCCAAACAGCTCTTTCGCGTCGCGTATCTCGTTGCGATTTGTACCAAATACGTTGGCATTGTCCGCCTCGATGTAACACGCGCGAACCTGTTGCTGCTGCTCTCTCGCGTTAGACTCCTGGCCCAAATTAACGTCTATCGTGCAAGAATATCGATTGCCATTCTCTCGATCGCGCAGCCGAGAATGGCTGTCGTCCGTGAGATTGTCCTCGTTTACGAGACCGAAACTTGCTTGCGAATCGGCCTCTTCCCGCTCGTGCGCACGAACGTGCGCATACTTGTTCATATCGGTGATATCGAGTATCATCTCTTCGCTTTCCTGCATCGATACACGACTTGTCGTTGTCGAATTGTCGATTCCCATGCGAAACGCGGTCGGAGGCAGCGCGAGTTCCAGCAGCGTGTCGGGAACGTTCTCCGACGCTGGATTCGCGTCGCTTTCCACAAAGGAATCGTTGGGACTAGTCGACTCGCTAATGGGCGTTGCAAAGGAATTAGCTGCCGTTCCGCCGACCATCACCCAGTCGCCAGAATCGTTGTTGCTGCTCGTCGCGCGCAGATTTTCCGTATTAGTGAACATTTTGTCGGAGCTGTCGCAAATTACGAATCCAGACTCGTGCAGCTCCTGCAGAGTTTGCTCGCACGACATCGGAGAATCGAGATCAGTTGTATTGGATGGCAACCTCGGTAAATCGGTGGTAAGACTGTTGGGCGCATCGGCAGACTCGTCGCATTTTTTAGTCGCCTCTTCCTTCTCTTCATACGATTTGCTCGAGATCTCCACAGAATGCAAACTCGGCCCGCCCGTCACATCCTTGCGGGATACGGCAACTCCTGTACGGCTAGCTGAAGTTTCTTCACACGAAGAGGATAATCTGTTGCACGATGTCATCGCAGTATCGTTGAAGATCGAAGCGACCGCGCTCGACTGAGTCGCGACGCGATTTTCAGTCCGCGAAAGCGACATGGTTGCGCTTCTGTCGTGCAATTCCGCGCGTCCGTCGTAGGCTACGATCCTCTCACCTCCAATCTCCAATCTCTTACCCCGATCTTCTAGATTTATGGACAATCTATGGCTAGAATCTGACTTTTCAGAAGGTGCACCGGTCTCCTTCAACTTATTCGTACCGCTTCCGTCGCGCTCATCGCCAATCTCTAACGGCAAAGTGAAACTTCGAAAGCTTATTCTGGGACTGTTGGCTGGTACCGGCGACGTGGAGTGAGACGTGCCCTGCAACGTAGCGGGTGTTAACGGCGTAGAGGCTTCCGACAACAATGGTAGATAACCTGGCGTTTGTAACGGAGACGGCGTGTCGATACTATGAATATCCGCGCTTGTCGACACCATGACCTGAAAGATTCAATAGATTAGATATACCTATACATACCGTACATATAGAAAATAATTCAAGTCTAATTTACGTTACATCACCTGATCGGGACTTTGGCTGTCTATGAAACGCAACTCAACGTCGCAGTGCAATCTTTCTTCCAAGCGTGACCGTTTCCTCTTGGAACCGCCAGTCGAGGCGGCACATTGATTTCCTTCGATTCTCTGGCGACGCGGTGACGCTTCCACCGATGCCACTCCGCCACCTTCCTCTTCCGAAAGCATCCTCATCTCTCGTTCTTCGAGGTCAAAGTTAAGTTGTATTTCCGAGAGATCCAACGGCGAGGATGCCGTGGGTGCATCGGCCAGATGATCAAAGTACGAGTCGTGCGAGACGGATCGACTGTGGCCGCAGGTTCTGATGGGAGGTGGTCCTCCCAAGAGAGGACCCAGTCCATCCTCACCGTCCAAACTATCGGCGCTTTTGACAGGTCTCAGTCGTCGCAAGGAGTTTAAGGAACTTGGCACTGTTTCCGCTTGAGGTGGCGTGCCAATCTGCCTCGTCTTCCCGACAGCACCCCTACCGAATAGGGCCCTCCAATTTAGCGAGGGCGATCGTTTCGAGCCATTTCGCTTGCGCGGCAGCTCTATGACGGTATGATAGCGCAGAGGTAGGCCAGCCGGACCCGCCCCCACTTCTATGTAATCAGGCTCGCCTCTGAGGCTTCTGTTGCGCGCCTCCTCCAAGGTGAGCAATCGCGCGGACGTGGTGATGGCCAAAGACTTTGGTCTGCCAACAGGCCCGTCCCCAAATATGAGTTCCGCATAGCAGACTAGAAACTCTGTCACGACTGCCTGGACTCCGACGCCCTGAAGCGCCGCCACACCACCCACTTCTAGCTCCTTGCACCTCAAGAGATTTGGCGCCCATACGATGGCCACGTTGCGCGGAGTCATACCTGTTTCCGTGCCACGCGCGGCTACCCTCACCAGATGACGCATCAGATACTCGAGCGTCCTGCGTACATGGAGACTTTGGTAGAGTGGAATCGTTGAACGCAACGACCGAAATGGAAGGATCTAATCTAACCTACCTGTAATGCGGTGGCGGTAACTTTCTAACCGCGTCTCTCATACGCCTCAATCTCTCGGCGTCGCTGCCAGCTTGAACCGCATTGACGAAAGTGGAGTAGAGTTGATAGGTGCACAATGGATTCGGCAGTTCTCTAAAGTACATCTTGAGTAACGATGCTACAGAGTGGATGTCTTGCAGAATACTCTCATCGGAATGCAACGCTGGTACCCTATCCTCGTCAAAGGCGTTCCGCAACTTTTGAATGTTGGACGTGACGCCACTAAGACGATATATACCGTCGACTAGACCATGTTTCTCTATGAATTCCGCGCAGCACGTCAAAACGGTAGGCACTACAAAACGAGTAACCTCTTTTCTTTTCTTTCTTTTTACGTTAAACATACTTGAATTATGAATTATAAATACTAGTATAAAAGTATGTTGAAGCAAAGTTTACCGTCTTGACCAGAGTTTAGTAGATGTTCTCCCAAGTCGCAACCGAATACGCGCTCTCGCAGTATACCCGATTGCTTCAATCTCCTCCTCGAGGGTCGATTTAGTATGAAAGATCTAAAAAAGGCGATCAATTTGCCATGTTTCCGGAGCACGGGCTTTACTGGTAACCTCGATCTGACCGTCGTCGAAACCGTCAAATGACGCGGCACTTTATCCCCGATTACGGCGACGCACTCGGCCGGGAAAAATCCGACCGCGAATCCATGCTTTCCACGCCACCAGGTACTTTCGCCCGGAGGGGGCATGTCTATAACGGATATCATGTCGCCTACCTGTTTGTTACATAAATTGCCCCGATCAGTCACCGCGCGAGTTGAAAGACAAGCTTTTCAGATCAAGCTGCACTCTCTGAGCAAAGGCGTTAAATTATTTAGCAAAATTACCTGGAAAGAGATCTCATCTTGCGCCTGAGCGGTATAAGGTCTCACGGCGTATGCCGCCGCGACGGCTGGAGTATTGATGGGACAGGAATCCGATTCGGGCACCAGAATCCTTCTTCCCCTGTTATCGAGCTGCAGCCAATTTAATACCGGGCCGCAGTTTAGGCCTTCGTGATTCAACTGCGAGAACCGGCTCAAGTAATCCTTTAGTATATCACAGGCATTTTTTGGCCGAACATCTGGAAGCTTCGTTAAGGAGGAAAACTTTCGGTCGAATATGCAGCGGTGCAGCTGCTTATCGAACATGACAAAGTTGTCGTAGGACCTCTGTAGTGTCCAGCACGCGTCGCCGGATGTTATTCGAACGGCATAGCTCTCCGAGTCGTTGGAACCCTCGTTGACGGATACCTAAAAGCCGAGCCATGTGTCTCTTAACCAGGTCTCTCTCTCTCTTCCGCGTGGACGTTTCGCGTATAGCATACCTCCAGAGTACCAAGCTCGACGTGCTCGTAGTGAAAATGGGCACACTCGTCGAGTTTCGGAAAGCGCGCGGTGCTACTCATGTTGCTGCCGGAACTAACGGGCGTGCCGAAATCGTCCGTTCGATTGCCGCTCAAACCCTGCAATTTTATTCAACGGGATAAACACTAAGAATTGTCGAATCAAACAGATATCAAACAGATTTGACATTCTTTCGACAACAGCAACGTTGCTACAATGTTTTGCGTTTAATTTACCTTTGTCTGCGACTCGATGTCGGTGAGCCGGTGAGCACGGGGTCTCTCTTGCGTCGACGGCCCGGGCATCTTTCGCAGCCTCTCCGTGGACGTGGACGAGGACGAAGAGGACGAAGATCCAGGCCTTTGACCCGATTTGCCACGCGCCAGGGTGACGGCAGGTCTTTACGTTCCTCTCGATCGAGCCATCGCTTCCTTCCCGCGGTTTCTCTGCACAGACACGACGCGGAGTCTGAACATCGTTTCCAAAGAGAGACGTCCTTAGGAACTAATGCCGTTTATTCGCGTCTTTCGGAGAATAGTCGCTCTCGACGCCACGTTCGCTCAGAGCCGTACTCGTCTAGGATCCTGCAGATTCTTTCGTTAAAGGCACATCTCGTATAAAAATCGATAGAAATTCGAGCATCTTCACGAGACACGGCGCACGTATCGACCGACGTTCCCTTCCCGCTTGCGACACATCTTGAAATGAGTCTGCGATGGTTTCGCGAAGGAAATGCCTGCTTTTGGGAGTCGAGATCCGTCTGTGACACTTTTTTTTGTTTTTCCTTCACGGCTCACCATATGCGCCGCATCGCGCGCATTCGCCGACGGCTGACGGCTGACGGCTGACGACCGACGATCAACGCGGACGAAACTAAAAGCACGGTCGCAGTAAGTAAAGTGAAATAAAAAGAAAGAAAAGTAATATTAACTAGAGCTCCATCTCGAAACGTCTCGTAAATAAACTGGTTGTTACCGCGATAGAAACGTTTCGAAATATTTACTCAGTGGTCCGTCATTTCGGATGACAGGTCAACGAGACGTTCTCGGTGAGGTAACGTCCAACACTAGGAGGCGGCACGGCGTAGGTCGTTTTAGGGCGTTTCAGCCGCGATCGAGCGCGGGGGTCGTCGGCGCGCTTAACAAGGCGAGTCTATTATCTAAGGCGCGCGGAAGTGCCAATAACCCGAAGGCGCGCACAGCGGCGGTGGCGGCGGCGGCGGCGGTGACTCCGTTTCGGGCCGTCCGACGTGACGTCGCGTGCCGTGCCGAGATTTTTGCAGCCTCGGACTCGCGTAAACCAACACGGCGCTGCGAGTAACAAAGTAGCGGATTCACGCACGCGACTCGCTCGCGAGGGGGACCGTACCGACGTGTATATTTACATCGCGATCGTACCATGAACGGCAGAGGGGATTAGGGGAAGGGATCACGGGGACACAGAAGGGGGGAGGGAAAAAGAGAGAGAGAAAGAGAGGATTGATATCGGATCTTTCCGCACCGGCGAAATCGCAAAGACTGCAAACAGCTGTGGATCTCCGCAGCCTCGCTCCTTCTTGCTCGCCACTGTGCAGCCCGAATCTTTGCACGGGGGATATATAACGGCGCTATTATGTCACGAGCAGTTTTTTTCTCTCTCTCTCTCTTTCTCGTCTCCAGCGGGACATCCAACGCCTCGTCGCGCACGCTCGGGCGAGGATAAAACTCGGGTGGAAAGGAGAGGAGAGGAGGGGGGTCGGAGGTCGAGCGACGCGACGCGAGTAGGGCCGGCGCGATTCTCGAGTGGTTCTCGAGGGACGACGAGGGACGAGAGGAGAGACGTACCCGTCGCCCGTCGCCCGTCGCCGCTCCCGATTATGAGAACCCCTGGTGGTCAGCCGGATGTCTCGCCGCGAGCCGGAGAAGAACGTCCGCTGCCTCCATTCGTCTGCGTTTACGCGTTCCGAGTCGCTGACGTCGCGGCAAGTGCCCGACGCGACGGCGATCCCGTTCTCGCCTTCGCACTCCGCATCACCGATCGCGAGACGCGAGCACAACCCACACAACCTTTGCGGGACGGCTCACGGCCAAAGACGCTTCTCTCGACGCGCTCCGCCTCTGCCCGCCGACGCCGACCCACTACTCCCCCGACCTAACCTAACTTTCGCGCGACCTAGCTTGACGCGCCCGTCGCTAGTGTCGCCAATCATCCGCGAACGAGACGGATTTTTATATTTCGCTTAACGAAATATTCATTCGGTATTACCGGTTTTTGCCAACTCACACTTGAGATATCAAATTCCGATGGAAAAAGATCAATTTATCTTTTGGAATAGAAAATATAATATTCAGACTTTCAAACTCGACAAATTTAAGTTTGTATTTTATTAAGAAAAAAAATTACTAAACGAACTTGTAAAGAGACGATTAGAGGATTAACAGGGATCTCGAGTTAATTAACTTGTAATTAGTCAAGGATTCGCGCAGTCTCGTCCTTCGTCGTCGCGGCCTGTCGTTGTTTTCCAGTTGTCGCGACTGTCGCGAGAAACGATCGCAAACAAATGAGCCGCGAGTGCCGCTCGCGCGCCGGACGAGTTTTCCGAGCGCGACAGCTCGAAGCAGCGATCTCGGAAGTTCGTGTTCGCGCTATGCCTGATAATGTCACTTAGCGCGACGCTCAGCATGCGACAGGACCTCGACCTCGAGTTCTCCGGCGTGCCGCCGTCGTCTTTCATTCTTTCACTCATCCTCTCAGCTACTTTCGTCAAACGGACGCGGTACTTTGCTGGTTTGCTCTGCAATCAAATCTCTTCTTCATACACCGGAGGATAAGCCTATTTGTGATCTCTGATTACTTTTTTTTTTACTACTAGACTTACAATTTACAGGTATGACTTTTGCCCGTCTACACTATGTATTCGGCTACGTACGTGTAAGCCACAAGTAGGAGTATCCTGTGTAGACAGAGCGTCACGGTTCATCTAAATGCACCAATTACACTCGCCACACTTTAAAAGTCAACCAGACAAGTTTCCATTTTCGCATAAAGAAATTAATTTATGTTTTACGCGCGTCCGTTCGATTGGATAATTTTCATCATGCATATGGTTATGCACGTATGCAAGTGGAGGCAAAGGCGAGAAAGGACCTGTGTATAGAGAACAGAACAGACGTCAAATTCGAGAGTAACGATCAAAATGTTGACAAGCGCGACGGCACACACATACAAGATTTTTTTTGTATATATATATAATGATGGAAATAGCGTACACTCTTTATACGCTTTCTTGAAATAAAATAGATATATATGTTTTGAATGAATTTGGTAAAAACGAGAAAAAAGTTAAAAAAAGTGCAATAATAAAAAACAAACTTAAAAAAATTAATGAAAAAATTAATATATTTCAGTGTCTATGTATCGCATTACTAGTAAAATGGACTATTAAGATTAAATTTTACGACAGCTACATGAATTATAGTAATTTATAATATAGTGTATTATATATTAGCTTGATGTTTTATAAATATGTATTCAGACTTGATTTTTATCTAAAGCTCCCATTGTCATCTACATCCGCCTTAACCGCGCGGGTAATAACGGGTAGAAAAAAATGCACGTTCGAGACAATATTATCGTGTGATAAATATGTACGCTCATCAATAAGCTAATTACATCACGGATTAATAAATCATGAAACTAATATATAAATATTTAGATCAAGAGACACGATAAAAGTGTTTCGCATCGTATTTATATCGACAAAAGATCTATTTATTTCATTTATCTTTGGATCTATTTACATAATTTTTTTTATATTGGATAAAAAGAGGTAGACCTTGGCAGAGCCATCTGGCTACATAAATATATAATATACGTGCACGTGTGATCACGACGTCTGATGATAAGTAGTGTTTTTTTTAAAATAATTAATATATTACGATATTGCAATATTTGTAAAAAATTATAGCACTTGAGCAATGAAAGATTTTATGCCCGCTAGCAGTTTTCGCACTCCTCAAGTAAGATCAGCTGCAGTCTAGACAAAGCATCGATTCCGAGCTTTCGCGAATGGCGCACCTGCTGGCCAAAGTGTGACGTACACGCCAACGAGACGCGAGCCGAGATTCCGACCGATAAGGTCGAGCGCGGGCGATGACAGTGGCACACACACACACACACACACGTCGGTGTACCGTTTTGCTCCCTTTTTTCCCATCGTCACGTAACGCGTGATCCACTTACGTCCGTAAGAGGGAAAAAAATTTTCCGCAGCGATGTGGTCACGTGGTGACACGCGGTGACTCGGGATTCGGCTCGTGAAGAGCGAAGAGCGATCCCCGGCCACGGCGGCCGCGTCAGGTGTAACGCTGAAACGGAGCACGGTGGACGCCCCGTGACCCGTCTCCGACCCTCTTCCGCCACGAGAACCGCCGACTCGTCTCGAATGACAGAACGGGAACAAGCGGACGGACCTAACCTCCAGGAGACGCAGCGGACCGCTCCGGCGCGCAAGATTCGTCACCGGTGAGTCGACGGTCGATGCCTCTCTCTGCCTCTATCATTTCTGTTTGTTTCGCGCGCGTCCCCTCTCCCGGTTTTAGCCAGTAAAGCGATTGACACGCGACCCCTCACGAAAACGTCGCAGCTCTCTCGCTCTCGCCTCTCGCGTGCCTTGACCACGCCGCATCCCGCATCGCGCCACGCCGCGCGCGCGCGCGCGGGCCAATCAGCGCCACCCGCGCGTCGCCTGACACTCACCCCGGCCAATCACCGCTTCCCCCTCATTTTTTGACAATCTCGCGTGAAGATCTATAGACAATCACGCGAGAGCCACGGCGTGTTCGCGATTCAAAACGTGATTTGGAAAGAGGCGCCGCGGTGAGAAAAAGTGATATGAAAAGCGATATGAATGTTAAGGCGCCCGTTTTCGCTCCTGTTTCTCCTCGTAACGTAAAACGAAGCGTTGATCAAATGGGAAATTCAACACACGGTTGTCAAACCCGTTGACAGGACGGTAAGCTGCATTGGAAGAATCCTCGAGAGACGTCGAGAGGCGTCGAGAGGCGACGGCATCATTTCGCCTTGTTTATTGGTGAACAAGATTGGCGACATTGGCGAAATGATGCTTCGGAAACCTTGACCTTGAAGAATCTGGCTTTCATGTCCACTTCTAATAATCAATGATAGATCAACTTCAGAATTCTTATATTTTCTTCAGTGTAGATCGACTTGTCAACAAACATTGTAGCAATTATCTGCGTTTATTCGGTTTCACTTACTGGTCACCTTCTAGTTTGAAGAATTGGAAAAGGATAAAAAGGAAGAGCTAAACCAGGAGTAAAGTTGACTTGCCGTGGCAGAGAAATGGATATTTAGTCGCGTGCAAGTTTTCACGCGCTCTCGTTCACTTCGACTTTCATTTCACTCCCGTCGGATCATTCATTCTAAGCTCGGCCGTTCACGAGGATTCGTCGACGCGCGCGTAAACAAAACCGCACTTGTGTCGCACTTCGCTTCCGGCTGTCGGAAACTCATCGCAAACTTGCTCATGCACGAAAAAAAAGAAAAAAGAAAATATGAAGCGACAAGAGTGATTGATACGACTGAAGACTGGAGAGGCGCCCAGAGAGAAAGAGAGAAAGCGAGGAGATCTCGATGATCTCGAAGAGGGTTGAAGATATATATGCAGGCCAGTTCTGTGATATGACGATAATAATAATATTCCAATATCGACGCGCGCGAAAGCTCCGCTCCTCGGGAAATAAATGTGTGGGAGAGCGATCCCGGATAGTCGACGTGATTGCCGCATGACCAACGACGTTCGCCGCCGACGACCCTTGAACCCTGAGCGGGCTTCAGTCGTGTATGTTGCCCCCGCGCTGCGGGACGGTGCAGCTTGTTCCGCCTGGATCTTTTGGCGAGTCAGTGCAGCGCGCGCGAGTTGTCGTCGTCGTCGTCGTCAGCGTCAGTGGTGGTGGTCCCCAGTATCCCCTGTCGGCCCGCGATTCTTCTCGCGCGGTTGCCGTGCTGGGATTCGCTTTCGCTCAATTTCGCTGTACATGCCACTCGACGTGAGAGAGGAGCAGGTGCCAAGGTGGAGAACGTAATTGGAGTATGCTACACCGTCTTCTGGATACCACGTATGACACTTTCCCCGGGGCTATTCATAGCATTGTATAGCCCGCACGCCCTGTGTCTACGCACCTGTGCGTCTTCATCTCGAAACCATCACGGTAGCCACGCTGTGGTGCTCCATCTTCTCTTTTTTTCCTCTCGCTCCTCTTTTCGCGCGAAGGGAGCGTCAACTTCCTCGTGCCGCCAACCTGCCGAGGAGCTCTACATTTCTGCGCGAGCCTCCTGGTGAGTAGCAAGTTTTCCTCAGCGCTCCTCAGCGCTTGACGTTCCCGAGGGTGATGGTCACTTTTCTCGATGTCGGAAACAATCGTTTCGACATCCCGACATCGGGCATGTATACGCACGAATGTGTTTTTGAAGGTAACGTCGATCGCGCGTCGGAGCGAACGTCCTCCGCGACGGCTGGGTCCAGCGAGGAGACTGTCCGCTGTGTCGATCTCTCCAAGTTCGCTCACGCTAAAGAGATGTCGGAGACGACGCCGGTGAGCTTTGTCGTCGGGGAACCCGAGCCCGATCCTAATCGCGATACCGATACCGATCCTAGCGAAGTGCAAGAGATCGAGGATATCTTCCCGAGCGAGAGGAGCGATAACGGCAATTTGCAGATGCAGATCACAGCCGCGACGGGACTGGTCGAGCGCCGTAAGCGGCTCAGGTGATTTTTGTTTCTTTTTTTCCCCCCATCCCCTCCTCGTCTCATTAGTAAGGTTGCGTTCATCATTCAAGTGTCCTCAGTAATATCACTTATCCTTGTTCAAGATTCGACCAACAAGGATAAAATGATACGTGGGGTCACTCGGATGATGTTTCTGAACACAGCCTAACGAGCAAAAGCGGATCCCGCGTCAGATGCCCCTCCGATGATGAAAGGAGCCTCCTTGGTCATCTCGCACGAGTCTCATCGACACGGTCTCTGGCCCGTTATTTGTCGTCCGCGCGAATCTCGAAAGTACGAAGAATAAGAACGGTTGAAAAATTCGTCAACTTGTGTATCTACGTGGGCCTACGATGAAGCTAAGAAGGGAAAGGGGACTGCTCGTGTGTCTTCTTTAACTCCGTCACCTTTTTCACCTCTGCGATCGCGCGACAATCAACGTTTGAATATTCCAACAGTCGCCTCCACGTAACTAACAATTGTATTCCTGCAAAAGTCCGACTGCTGTATTTTGTAAAAGCGTGATTTTTCAGACGCGATCGCGTCTCTTTAATCGTTATCATAAACGTTGCGTTTTAGATAAATTGTGAAACATTCACGCGCGTCGGACTCGTTGGTTTTTATTCATACATTTTACGCATTAGAAACGGTGCGAATTCAACGTTACAGCTAACATGCTAACAAGATACTTAAAGAATCTCTAACGTAAAAACGACTTTTTTTTATCTAGTTTGCACACGCGCACGCGCATTCTTTGTACACGAATTACAACTGCACATTACAAATAAGGCATATACGTAAATGGAACGTTATCGTGCAACCTTCGATGTCGCACGACATCCTTTCTTTGATAATCGAAAATGACCGAGTGAAAAGTTACCGTCTTTACGCGCGACAATATATGATATATGAAACATTGGATGGATAGCAAACGCGGTTACATAATATGTTTTCATGCCGTTTCAATTTTAGAGCGTGTCGTAATTCGCGCACAGGTTCAAAATCTTTATACCATTTAGATTTGAGCTCACACACACTTTTATATATACATATATATATATATATATATAATTTATCATATAATTTAACAACGCGATCACACGGAGGAAAAGTAAGGAAGCGAATTTGCCAGAAGGTTAAAGGCCTTTAAATTCCTTTAATATGTAATTGATGACGACTGCTTTTCGCTCGGTTCGTAAATGAGCTTGATAAGCAAATTCTGAAACGTCACATGTCAATCACGTGATCGATACAATGATATCAATATATCGTATAAATGTAATTTTATAATGTTCTTCACACCGATTATTATAGCGATATTATTATTTTGATAAAAATCTCAAAATAAGATTATATTGCAAAGTATATGCATTATATTTTATGTCGAAATGAGATATGTATATACAACATCCTGTTTCAAAGCGATTGATATTTGCCCTTGCCTCGATGCTTTTATAAGCACAATAACTGAAGGAGAATTAATTATGCGCGAGAAGAATCATCGTGTTCGGTTTAGCAAAAATATCGATAATCTTGCAAGTGTAAACATTTTTATCGACCATGATATTTATTTCTTCGAGTCAACTAGATTTTTTTACCAATTCATTTTTACGTGGCGGAAAACGACGGAGATGTTTCCGTTGAAGCTTACAAGTGAAGTGCGATTACACGATGATGGAGTAATGGAATGAAACAAATATAAAAAAAGAAGAAAGAGAAAACGTGTCTCGACTTTGTCATTATCTTTTTGTCTTCCGACTTGCCTTGATGAATGCCATCACAATGCCTCATCTGCTAATGTAGTGTTTAATTATCGAGTTTTAATTATAAATGCAAAAGTGTTGCAAAAAAAATTAGAAAGGCATCGTATGCGTATTCTTTCTCCACTTGAGCGTCATGCACGCAGAAAAAGTAGGGGAATTCGCGTGTGTCGAGGAAGGAAAGCTGTTTGGATAATCGGCAAGAAACTCGCCAGTGAACACTCGTCTTCCTTGACCGCTTATGAGACAGTCGAAACATTACGATAAGTTTATTCGTTCATAAAAAGCTTCGAATTTTGTAATGCAAAACGGCTTGTAAAATATTGACTCGAAAGTATTCTTTATAATTCATATTTGTAATTATACTTGTGATGGGCGTCGTGAAATTAATATTTCGAAGCGTACTTTCCAAGATCGTATTTTTAGAAATCATCGTCGTTGAGTGGGTCGTTTATTTCTTACATTTACCTTATCATCTTTCTCGTTATTTGATTATGATATGTATGATTATTTCTTCTATATTTTAAGGATTTTATATCTCTATCGTATTTCTTTTGCGACTGCTATTGCGCAACGAAAATCTTTCGACGACAATGATGAGCGATAGTATTTTTATGCAGACGATGATATGCAGACGTGGTAACGTCAAACTTGAGTTTCAGAATTATTTGTGTGCCTCGATCGTAGTCGATAACATCTTTAGATCTTTCGCACCGCTTAAACGAGTCGTGGCCAAGCGTTATAATGATGAAAATTTTCAAGCTGGTTTACGAACGATTGTAGCCATTGGAACCATTCAATTCTTATCCTACATTTCACAATTGCACGCATTATTTGTTTGTTTCTACCATTTTGAATTTTACAAACATTTCGGTTTATTTATCCGGGAATCACATAATGGAACGGATAAAGAGATTCGTTTTGACAGAAAATACAGAGACGTATTCAAATTGGAAGGGCTCAGATAATCTGTCGATTTGTGTGTCTTTGAAACGAGCATGCCGAAAAATAGCGAGGAAAATAATGAAGAGAAGAATACGAATAAGGCGCGAATGAAACGTTCATCAATATTAATGTAAATTTTATTTTATTTTATAGATATTTTGAATAATTCATGCAGAAAACATTATATCCTTGCCTTGAGAAAGAAAGAAGGACATTTTAATTAACATTATAAGAAAATGATCAAAAAGCTTCAGTCTTCGGTCAACTGAAACAGTGAGAATAATCATAAACATGAAAAGAACCGACCAAATCTTTCTCAGAAAGAGATAAATGTATACTATTATTTTAATATTAAATAAACATTTCTTTTCCTCTTTGGATATTAGAAAGATGCGTTATTCAGCAATGAATATTAGATAAGTTTGCAATTTGGGGAATTGTAAGATTTCAAATAGGAAATTATAATAGATAAAATAAATGAAATAAATAAAAAAAAAAGTCACAAATATTTTGTAATATTGTAGTGATAAATTGCAAAAAGTGTTGACTATATAAGACTCAAATACTTTATTTTATGTACATTTCGTATTTACTTAAGGGCACCCCATTGATGATGTGAGATGTTTTTGCTCGTATAATAAACTAATAAAGTACGACATTGGTCGATATTTATGCGAAGCGTGATTTACGGAATTTTAAAATGTGTATAATCGAACATGTGACATAATGTAAAATAAATACTCATAAACATGTACATGATTTGACAGACCCAGCATGTCGCAGGGTACAGTGATGATCCAAGTGCAAAATCGGTTTCATGAGAAGGACTTTACCGTTGCGACTCCCGAAGAGTTTGTCCATCGCTTCGGAGGCACCAGAGTTATCAACAAGGTAAGCGTTCGTTTCAAGAGCCTCAAGTGGTCCAGAGCGAGAAAAGCTTGACATTGCTACGGACTTTACATTACAGACAATTGATGTTATAGGTGTTGATCGCCAACAATGGTATCGCGGCAGTTAAATGTATGCGATCGATTCGACGCTGGTCGTACGAGATGTTTAAAAACGAGAGGGCTGTGCGTTTTGTGGTGATGGTCACGCCGGAGGATTTGAAGGCAAACGCGGAATACATCAAAATGGCAGACCAGTACGTGCCTGTACCGGGTGGGACTAATAACAACAACTACGCTAACGTGGAACTGATTGTCGATATTGCGATACGTACTCAAGTCCAAGCAGTTTGGGCTGGATGGGGCCACGCTTCGGAAAATCCTAAACTTCCGGAGCTACTCCATAAAAATAACATCTGCTTCATTGGTATAAATAACATAAAAGTCAGATATTAATTAAAGAAAATGATATATATATTTATGTATATAAATTTGCGTTTCTTCAACTATTACTTCACTTAATGTTGTCGATGAGAATCGATGAAATTGTGACAACTTTTCGTGAGATTTTAATGTTTATAAATTCGCGTACTTGTGTCCCGATGCCCTCTTACATTTTCATGTTTCAACATTCTTCGGCAGGACCATCCGAGAAAGCCATGTGGGCTTTAGGTGACAAAATCGCATCCAGTATAGTCGCCCAAACCGCGGATGTACCAACGCTTCCCTGGTCAGGATCGGAATTGACAGCGCAATACAGCGGGAAGAAAATTAAGATATCGTCGGAACTTTTTAAAAAAGGATGTGTTGCCACTGTGGAGGAGTGTTTGGCAGCATCTAACAAGATTGGCTTTCCGATTATGGTAAAGGCGAGCGAAGGTGGTGGAGGTAAAGGAATCAGGAAAGTAGAAAACGCTGAGGAATTACCCGCTTTGTTTAGGTAAGACCCAAAGTTTCGCGTCAAAGCAGATTTTAATTGTACAGCACCATGAGATCCATTTTCATCGCAAGGACTTTTAACATTTAGGCAGGTACAGACCGAAATACCCGGCTCACCGATATTCATTATGAAATTAGCTAAATGCGCTCGCCATTTGGAGGTGCAATTACTGGCCGACAATTATGGTAACGCAATTTCATTGTTTGGACGCGACTGCTCTATCCAGAGGAGACATCAAAAAATCATCGAAGAGGCACCTGCTGTCATTGCCAAGCCAGAAGTTTTCGAAGAGATGGAAAAAGTAAATAATATCTCATAGTAATTATCTATCCTCAACTATGCACGTTATTGACTGTTTACTATCGAACGATAGGCTGCTGTGAGATTAGCAAAAATGGTGGGATACGTTAGCGCGGGTACTGTCGAGTATCTGTATGACACAGCAGGCAGATATTATTTCTTGGAGTTGAATCCTCGTCTTCAAGTGGAACATCCTTGTACTGAGATGGTATCGGATGTGAATCTACCAGCCGCTCAACTACAGATAGCCATGGGGTTACCATTGCATCACATCAAAGATATACGTCTTTTGTACGGTGAAAGTCCCTGGGGTAACAGTCCAATTGATTTCGACCAGCCACGGCATAAGCCTCAACCATGGGGCCATGTTATTGCGGCTAGAATCACCAGTGAAAATCCTGACGAAGGTGAGATTGCTTTCTCACCGTAAAACTTCCAATAGAAATTATGCAATTCACTTGGCTTTCAGGCTTCAAACCGAGTTCTGGCACGGTGCAGGAATTAAATTTCCGATCATCCAAGAATGTATGGGGCTATTTCTCGGTTGGAGCTTCGGGGGGACTCCACGAGTTCGCGGATTCTCAATTTGGCCATTGTTTCTCTTGGGGTGAAGACCGTAATCAAGCTAGAGAGAATTTAGTCGTAGCCTTAAAAGAATTGAGCATCAGAGGCGATTTTAGGACAACGGTCGAGTATCTTATCACTTTACTGGAGACCGAATCCTTTCTACAGAATAATATAGATACCGCCTGGCTCGATTTGCTGATCGCTGAACGTGTCCGAAGCGACAAACCAAATATCTTATTGGCTGTTACCTGCGGAGCGCTTCACATTGCCGATAGAACGATCACAGCCGCTTTTACTGGCTTTCAAACTGCCCTGGAGAAGGGCCAGATACAGGCTAGCAACGATTTGGACAACGTTGTTGACGTAAGTCCCTGTTCGATGTTGATCGAGATACCTTCTCAAACTATCTTGGAATTGGTTTTATGCGTAGTGGGAACTATACTTTCGTTTTCTTTTACTACATTATGTGTTGCAGGTAGAGCTTATTAATGACGGATACAAGTATAAAATACAGGCTGCCAAATCCGGTCCCAATACCTACTTCCTCGTGATGAACGGTTCTTATAAAGAGATCGAAATCCATCGCATGTCGGACGGAGGACTGCTGCTTTCGCTGGACGGTGCCAGTTTTACGACTTATATGCGTGAAGAGGTGGATCGTTATAGGATTGTCATTGGAAATCAAACGTGCGTTTTCGAAAAAGACAATGATCCGTCCTTATTGAGATCACCGTCGGCCGGCAAGTTGATCAATTTCTTGATCGAGGACGGCGGCCACGTTAACGCCGGTCAAGCGTACGCCGAGATCGAAGTGATGAAGATGGTCATGACCGTTACCGCCAGTGAGGCGGGGAGCGTTTTTTACGTGAAGAGACCTGGCGCTGTATTAGAAGCCGGTACGTTGATCGCGCATCTTGAGCTGGACGATCCGTCATTAGTGACAAAAGCACAGGAATACACGGGACAATTCCCCGCGGCGGCAGCGTCGACTATACCAGAAAAGCTGAATCATCTTCATGCCAAGTATCGAAACGCTTTGGAAAATACATTGGCTGGCTATTGCCTGCCCGATCCGTACCATTTGCCACGTCTACGTGAGCTGATCGAGAAATTCATGTTTTCATTACGCGATCCTAACTTGCCGTTGCTGGAACTGCAGGAAGTGATCGCAACGATATCCGGCAGAATCCCCGTCTCGGTAGAGAAAAAGATTCGTAAATTGATGTCTCTGTACGAGCGAAACATCACGTCGATCTTAGCTCAATTTCCCAGTCAACAGATCGCCGCCGTGATCGACGGACACGCGGCGACCTTATCCAAGAGAGCCGAGCGAGACGTGTTCTTCCTGACCACTCAAGCCATCGTACAATTGGTACAAAGATATCGGAACGGTATACGCGGCCGTATGAAGACCGCCGTGCACGAACTTCTTCGACAGTATTACACAGTCGAAAGTCAATTTCAACAAGGTCACTACGACAAGTGCGTTTCCGCGCTGATAGAAAAGTACAAGGACGACGTAGCCACGGTGACCGGCATGATCTTCAGTCACAATCAAGTGACCAAGAAGAACGTCCTGGTCACTATGCTGATCGATCATCTCTGGGCTAATGAACCCGGTCTCACGGACGAGCTTTCGAGCACGCTGACGGAATTAACCAGTCTGAATCGCACGGAGCACAGCCGCGTTGCGTTGCGAGCCAGGCAGGTATTAATCGCCGCCCATCAACCTGCATACGAGCTCAGGCATAATCAGATGGAATCCATATTCCTTTCTGCGGTGGATATGTACGGGCACGACTTCCATCCGGAAAATCTGCAGAAACTCATTCTCTCGGAGACATCCATCTTCGACATACTTCACGATTTCTTCTATCATATCAATCGTGCGGTGTGCAACGCAGCCTTAGAAGTCTACGTACGACGGGCTTACATCAGTTACGAGCTGACGTGTTTGCAGCACTTGGAGCTGTCCGGCGAAATACCATTGGTGTATTTCCAATTTGTCTTACCCAGCAATCATCCCAATCGTCAGAATCAGTCCCTGGTGGATCACAGAGCCGGCGCGATGGCGGCCTTTCAGGATCTCGATCAGTTTAGCCAGTACGCGGACGAGATTTTGGACTTGCTGGAGGATCTGTCGAGCCCCACGCCGGTAATGTCCGCGAAACTGTTGGAGGCGATGGACGCCATCGGTAGCGAATCGCGGCATAGCACGTCCATTAACGTCTCCCTGAGCGCGGTTGACACGGCTGCGACAACTGCGGTGACTACCAACGACAAATGTGCGGAGCCAGTTCACATATTGAGCATCGCGGTTAAAGAGAACGGCACCGAGGACGACGCCACCATGGCCAGGATGTTTGGAGACTGGTGCGCGAATAACAAGAACGAACTGATATCCCGCGGCATCCGTAGAGTTACGTTCGCCGCGCTCAAAAGGAGGCAATTTCCCAAGTTCTTTACTTTCCGTCAGCGAGAGGGCTTCGTCGAGGATAGAATCTACCGGCATCTCGAGCCTGGCTGCGCCTTCCAATTGGAATTGAATCGCATGCGAACTTACGATCTCGAGGCACTGCCGACGTCCAATCAGAAGATGCATCTGTACCTCGGGCAAGCCAAGGTCGCCAAGGGCCAGCAAGTTACGGATTATCGTTTCTTCATTCGCTCGATCATACGCCACTCCGACCTGATCACCAAGGAGGCCAGCTTCGATTATCTTCATAACGAAGGTGAGCGCGTGTTGCTCGAGGCGATGGACGAGCTGGAGGTCGCGTTTTCGCATCCTCTCGCCAAGCGCACCGAATGCAATCACATCTTCTTGAATTTTATACCCACGGTCATCATGGATCCCAGCAGGATAGAGGAGAGCGTGACGAGCATGGTGCTGCGATACGGGCCGAGATTGTGGAAGTTGCACGTACGACAAGCGGAGATAAAGATGACTATACGGCCCGCACCGGGGAAACCGACCTCCAACGTGCGCCTCTGTATCGCCAACGACAGCGGATACAGCATCGACTTGCACCTTTACACGGAGGCCACCGACGCCAAGACGGGTATCATTCGCTTCGAGTCTTATCCGCCTTCCGCGGTGAACGCGGTCAATTGGAGGCCGGGTCCTATGCACGGCTTACCAATCTCCACGCCGTATCTGACGAAAGATTATCTCCAAGCTAAGAGATTCCAGGCGCAGAGCGCCGGCACGACGTACGTCTACGATTTGCCGGACATGTTTCGGCAGCAGGTCGAGAAACTTTGGCAGAGATACGTCGAGGAGAGGCCGTCGGGCGAGGGTCAGGATCCAACGACGATTCCCAATCCGGTGATAGATGTCGTGGAACTGGTGTTGGAAGGAGAGCAGTTGGTCGAGCAGAAGCGGCTGCCGGGCGAGAACGACGTCGGCATGATTGCCTGGCGGTTGACTTTGTACACTCCGGAATATCCATTCGGCAGGGACATTATATTGATCGCCAACGATTTAACGTACGTGATAGGCTCGTTCGGGACGCGCGAGGACCTAGTGTATTGGAGAGCTTCCGAGAGAGCGAGGCAGCTAGGGTGTCCGCGCATATACTTCGCCGCGAATTCCGGAGCGCGATTGGGCTTGGCCGAGGAGGTGAAGCCTCTTTTCAGGATCGCATGGGAGGACGAGAACGAGCCGGAGAAGGGCTTCAAATACATATACCTTACGCCGGACGATTACGCGCGCTTGGCGCCCCTCAACTCGGTCAAGGCCTCGCTGATCGAGGATCCCGCGGGAGAGTCACGTTACAAAATCACGGACATCATCGGCAAGGGCGACAGTCTGGGAGTCGAGTGTTTGAAGTACGCCGGCCTGATCGCGGGAGAGACGTCGAGAGCCTACAACGAGATCATCACCATCTCTATAGTGTCGTGCCGTGCGATCGGTATCGGCGCCTATGTCCTGCGCCTCGGCCAGAGGGTAATCCAGATTGAAAATTCGCACATTATTCTAACCGGTTACAGAGCATTGAACGCTGTGCTGGGTCGCGAGGTTTACGCCAGCAACAATCAGCTGGGCGGTACGCAGATTATGCACAACAACGGAGTTTCTCACGCGATCGACGCTCGGGACTTGGACGGAGTGGCGACCGCCCTCAAGTGGCTAAGTTACTTCCCGAGAAATAAAGGCGCTCCGTTGCCGATACTGTCGCCCGTCACAGACCCAATCGATCGTGAGATCGCTTACGTGCCCACGAAAGCGGCCTACGATCCGAGATGGATGCTCGAGGGCAGAAATTGTACCGAGACTAACGTTTGGGAGAGCGGCTTCTTCGACCGCGGCTCATGGCACGTGAGTGCTCTTGTTCTTCGTTCCTTTCTTCGAGCAACTTGATAGTGCGAATTGTGCCGTTAACTCGCGCTTTTGTCTTGACCAACAGGAAATAATGAGGCCATGGGCGCAAACGGTGGTTACGGGGCGTGCGAGGCTCGGTGGCATACCGTGCGGCGTTATCGCCGTCGAAACGAGGACTGTCGAACTACATTTACCTGCCGACCCTGCCAATTTGGATTCGGAAGCGAAAACCATATCTCAAGCGGGGCAAGTTTGGTTTCCGGATAGCTCGTACAAAACCGCCCAAGCTATTCAAGATTTTGGAAAGGAGGAATTGCCGCTATTTATCTTCGCTAATTGGAGAGGCTTCTCCGGCGGCATGAAAGGTGAGCTCGATTACTTGCTGTCTCACTCAATTCATTCAATTTCGCTATAATCGCTTCGTTATTCTCGCTCACAGATATGTACGAGCAGGTCCTCAAGTTTGGCGCGTACATCGTGGACGGATTGCGACAGTATTGCAAGCCGATATTCGTTTATATCCCACCGAACGGAGAACTCAGAGGCGGCGCTTGGGCGGTCGTTGATCCTACGATAAATCCTCGTTTTATGGAGATGTTTGCCGACAATACTAGTAAAGGTGGCGTTTTGGAACCCGATGCTATCGTAGAAATCAGATTCCGTAACAAGGACATTGTGAAAACTATGCACAGAATTGATGCCGTTATACTAAAACTAAAAGTAGGCGATTTCTTCTCCCTTTACATCAAACTCCCGACATGTTTAACACAAGTTAATCTGTATGTATGTGTGTTTGTAGGAAAAATTGTCGACCGTAAGTACGGCGGAGGAACGAGCCGAAATCGAAGCGCAGATTCGTAAACGCGAGGAAATCTTGGAGCCGATGTATCGTCAAGTTGCTGTCCATTTTGCCGATCTGCACGACACGCCGGAGAGGATGTTTGAGAAGAATACGATTAACGAGATAATACCGTGGAAAAAGGCACGGCGACTGTTTTATTGGCGATTACGACGAAGACTTTTCGAGGAAGAAATTAAGGACGAGATCTTGTCGACGCAGCCCCGTCTCGACGTCAGACAAGTGGAAGCGATGCTTCGACGCTGGTTCATCGAGGACAAGGGAGCAACAGAATCATATTTGTGGGATCAAGACGAAGCTGCGGCTTGTTGGCTGGAAGCGCAACATAAAACCGACGACAGTGTCCTGTCGCGTAATATAATGTGCGTGAAGAGAGACGCGGTAATAACGCGTATTAAAGAGGCTTTGGAAATCTGTCCGGAAGTAAGATTGGATGCTGTGCTGGAAATTGCGCACAGATTGCAGCCGAGCGAACGAACGGAGCTGCAAAGAACTTTATCACAGTTAGAGACAACGGGGCAGGAGCACCATAAGGACTCGAGCGGTTCGTCTTGAGTGCATTTTGCGTAAGCGTACCTGCTTCATGCTATATATTCATTCCAACTTATTAATATATTTAAATACGCGTCAATAGTACAATTCATTATCAAAGATATATAATTATTCATATCCAAATGTATTCTGATATTAAAAGTTAATTGAGTAGGCGATATCTCGAGTAGAGTGTTTCGTAAGATTTACATTTTTTTCCTCAAATTTCGATTGAAATCTGAACACGACCATGACTATTTGTTTTTTGACATTAAACATCAGGGTATTCCGATGATTTAAATTCTATTCTAAAGTTGATAATTTAAGAGATTTAGTAGGATAGTGCTCGATTAGTTTGTTAAATGATTTTTTCATAATCTCTTTGGTACAAAGCACTTTATATATGCAAAGATATGTAATTAAGAAAAAAATATAGGCGCGTTACTGTCGTTTTGTGACGAACTTGTAAATTGTAATTGTATATGGGTATACAAAGAGAGAGAAAGAGAGAGAGATATATATATATACGTGCATATATATACCCAAAATATCGCACGTTTTTTCAGTTACAAATTCTTTGAATTCCAATAGGATTCTCTCGTAGGAGAATCTACTGGTAAATGTTTTTTTTTTGTCATCAACTTTCAATTGAATTAAACTCTTATTCGATTGCAGGTCTGAAAATTTGTATTAAAATAAATTAATATTAATGTTAAACCAAATGATCAAGAACTAATTGTTTATTCGTAATAACATGCCATCTTGGCATCTTTTCAATATTTCAAAAGTCTTTCATTAATGCTGATTAGTAATAAGACACGATCTCATTTTATAGAACGTCCTCTGAAAAAACATGCGTTATTAAAAAACTGTGGTATTCTGTATATAATTATATATACGCGCGCAAATATGTAAAATGTATATTTATTTTTCAAAGGAAAACATTGTAGGAGACTTTGACAATGGATGAACAATATGTTTGCGCAACTGTCGCATTTAAACAACATTATCACACGACAAATGCGAAAAATGTATACATTTTATGTACAGCATTAATCTTTTTTCTCTTTACATTAATTTCTTCCTTCTATGTTTTACGGAAGATAAATATTCTTTTTCAAACACATCCTTCATAAAAAGTGGTGTTGAAGCACCGGAATTAAAATTTGTTTATTATTGTAACTATTGTAACAGACAACTTGTGAAATCGCATGCATTTATACATTTATTCGGTCTAATCGACGTCATACGCATTCTTTGGTGCAGACAATATCCATTAGCACGTTTCTCATCACGAGAAACACGCACACACTCTTTCTTCTGAGCTTTTTACAAATTTGATATAATTCATTTGTAAAATTACTATCCTATTATTGTAATATCATTGTATATTTACGAGAACGCCTCATAAAAAAAATGTAAAATTTTACATAATTCTCAAATCTGCGAAGAAGAGTAGCCTCAAAAAACTGGTATTTGACTCCGATGTACATCTATTAGATCATCGTCTAAAGTAAGTAATACCATAAATGAAAAGAACATTGCTAATGCCGAGAGAAAGTGCCAGATGTCATGGGAATCAAAAAAGTTCAATAATGCGCAAGGTTTATTGTACAGGCGGGATTGAGCTGGTGTAAGAGCCCAAGAAATAGTTTTATTTACGAACAAGTACAAGGCTGCCCCCCAGAACAGCATGGATAGAACGATGTAAATCGCGGGTGTGAGAAGAATCCGTTCCCTATGGCAAAGCTGAAAGCAAGATTTTCATAATAGTGTAACAGTCGAAGCTCCTTATTCACGGAGCGAAAAATATTCTCGCGGTCAAAATTTTAATTCTACTCTAATTCTATTATATTAATAAATAAAACAATCTTTGTAAACTTTCATGAAAATTGATCCCTCAATGAAGAAGAGTCTGATTTTTAAAAGAAAGATAGAAGAACCAATGGCCGAATATAAGCTTGAGTTCGGGAACCCGCAAAGTACCGCAAAAAATGATCAAATTTTTAAAATCAATCAATTTCTGATCAACCGTCTAATAATATTTAAGTAATTTGTTGCAATTTTAAAAACGTATGTATCTCGGAAAATATTATGCAATTATATTGAAAATTAATATGTTTGATTGTTAATTTGAAATAAAATCACCTTTATCATCCATATCATATTTGCGATATTTTGGCGGAATCTATCCCCAGCGTATAAAGAGTGTATATTAAAAAGTTCTTTTTAGTTTTTTCACACAGTGACGAGAGAGAGAGAGAGAGAGAGAATGTACATACCTTCATCATTATGTAAAAGAATGTGTATAAAATTAAATTGGACATCAATATAGCCAGTAAAAATGTAGCAAAGTTGCCCTGCTGATACATATTTCCGAACACCGCGAGACCAACATTACATAAATTCGCTAATACGAGCATTATGAATCTTGCGGGATAAAGCGGTCGAAGTAAATGCCATATCCCACAGCGTGCCTCGTGCTTGAATCTCTGCAAGACATCAATGGCGTATATCTCGCGATGACAAGTGGATGTCATTAAAGAGATTACACATACCTGTATTACTCTTTTAAAAACACTTCTGTCGAATTTGCATCGTCCCATGTAATATATTTGTACAGTCAGAAAGAAGCATATGAGTAAATGCAAGATGGAAAATATTATCAGAAAAGTTTTGGAACCGTTTAGAACTCCGATCAATCCTGCGAATATTATAACAGCCAACATTCCAAATGTTACCGGTGCTCTAGCATTTATGTCGGGATGGCGATTTTGATAAATCTTGATCATACAGAGCACCGCGATTACGTACATAAAGCTGGTGTCTGGAGAAATTGATTATGCAAATAAGTATGTGAAATTAAAGAAAATACATATACTTTGCAATTAATGCTACTTACCAAATTGAAAATTACTACGGCTTGGACATACGTGATAACTCGCCGACAATATACCTTCCATTATTAGTGCAGTGCCCATTGCGTAAAACAGACCGTAATGTTGCGGTATGCCGTAGCATTTAATCTTCTCTTTATCCGGCTCGTTATGCTCTCGAGAGTAAGTTAGAAATATGAAGAGTAAACCCAGCATAACGTATCCAAAATTTGAAAACACGTGATTGAAGTCGGACAGCAGTCCCAGCGGATGAGCGCACAAGAAATTGTAATAGCACATATCTTGATTTCCGGTTGTATGAAGTACACGCTGATATGTCACCGCCAGTTGTACGACCGGCAAGGTGTAGAATATTGCGACGGTTGCTAAGTAATATAAATATAAGCGAGATTTATGTCGCAATATCCTCGGTTCCTTGCGAGCGAGATCGCAAACCGAAAGGATGACCTTTGTTCGTATTACATCCTTATCGGAGAGAGCATCCTCCATTAGATCTATGTCGTCCTCATCCAAGGATGAATCTTCTTCTACGGAATCCCACTGTTTCGGGCTGTTCTGAAGCATTTCAATATGACAAACATTGAAATTACTATATTATGTACTTTGCAAAAAAAAAAAAACAAATGATGACATAAGTATGTGCGAAAGTTGGAATCGCATTAATATTCATTAGTTACCTCTCCTACCATCGATGGACTCTGCACGTGTTCATTAACATCTTGACTTTGCTCGTTTATCGGTTCTTGCATCGCGAGTTTTTTGCTCTCTCTGATACTGAATACTATTACAGCTGTTATATATGAGATGCAAAAACCTAATATAATTGCCGCTGCTGATGCCGATGCAACGACATAATCCCGTTTGGTAATGGTAGGATTGACAATTAGTGTAACGTTTTTAGTACGAAGAGGATTACTGCTAGATAACCCATTGCAATCGGTATCATCCCCTTTGACGACAAGTACAACGAAGAAACCTAATGGATAAGCCTCCCTCTGAAACAAGTATTGTAACAGTTTAATATAGCGGGGTATAAGCGAAATTCAACAAAGCAAAAAATTTTTGAGAAATGTAGTTGGAAAAAGAAATGTTTTCTACAAAGTGGCCGAAATGTACAA
Source organism: Tetramorium parvispinum (assembly GCA_011638315.1). Classification (NCBI taxonomy): domain Eukaryota; kingdom Metazoa; phylum Arthropoda; class Insecta; order Hymenoptera; family Formicidae; genus Tetramorium; species Tetramorium parvispinum. The sequence continues at coordinate 3,845 of VBVR01001199.1, read as the reverse complement.
TAAGCTTTTATTACAGGCAATTTCTTTGAACATATTAGAGATTTTGTTTTTCTTAAAAAATATATATCGTTTTCAAACTTTTGAACAGTATATTGTAATTTACATGTACATACATTGAACGATAATATTGTTACATTATAATAGTAGAACAATTTATATTTTATGTACATAAGTATATACATATGTATAAAATACATCAATCATCCTACGAAAGATTATTACGCTAAAGCATTACTTACCGGTACTGTAATACCTCCTCTTCTACTCACAGTCTGCCAGTGTCCAGAAAACTCAATGTTTCGTTCCAAGTCGAATACAGGACACTGAAAGGAAAGCTTTATAAGTATTGATTCCACCGAGAACTATGTCGTGGCGACTCACCGATGTATTTTGTATAGACACGGTCATACAGACGTCATTATCCGATTCGACGCGAACGATGACCGAGGAGTTCTCCTGTTTTGAGAAGATGTAACCATAATATATAGGTTCGGATGGAGAGATCTGTACCTCTACTTTATTTCCGGAACTACGAGAGGTCAACCGGAAAAATATATAGATTAGTAATATGTTTGATGCAATCTTTTTTTAACAATTTTGCGTCTGTCTGGTAATACAAAACAAACCTTAAATAAAAGTCTTCGACTTGGACCACGCTGATGTCAAACAAGATATTAACGCGACTAGCTGTGGAGATACCGACAATAACATATTCCTCGTCATCTTGTGCGTATCGATAGTACTTGGTGGAGCACAGAGTACGACTAGTCTTATTATATATCACAGTGTCCTTACTGTCGACAAGCAGAGGTATTTGCCAGGACAGAATACCTGTTGTTTGACGCACTACTATTATCAATGGAAAACTATGAATCGCCGTGCTTTCAATCTTAATCCTTGCAGTTTCCAATGACACCTACATAATGATACGATTAAATATATGACTTTATTCAAGAGAAAGAGAGAGATACGTACTTTCAAAGATATAAACGTAGTTTTATTAGAACTTACATTGCTGGAGGGATACAGAAACACATATTCGATTGTAGAGTTTATGGTCTTTCGATAATTGTGTTCGTATTCAGCCTGAATGACAATAGGAGAAAAAGATGAGGATGTCGAGAAAGGAGCTACAGCTCTAATAGCATCAAGAAGTAGTAATAAGGTAATCAATTTCAAAGTGTGTTGCGTTGTCTCCATTGTGATTTTGCTAGAAAGAGGCAAAATGATTTCAATAAATTTAGCACGGACTTAATAATCTGTATCTTTATAATATATAAAATACTCGTGTATTAGTCGATATTCGCATCGATAAACTATTACGATACTGAGAAACTACAGAATATTGGAAGAAGTACAAAATGAGCACACACAGACTGGCATTATTTCGATATAGCCAGATTTCCTGTTTCAATTGCTGATGTAAAATAGGCAAGAGTCTATTTCTCTTTTCGCTATAAACGATGCTGTTTTCATTATTGTATCTCACATAAATGCAAATTGTAACGATTTAAACATATTGAGATAAAAATTCGTACTTTATATCCATTGATTTTTCATTCCAATAAAGTGTCAAGCACCAAAACAACACACTAAAGTAACCTTTAACTTTACTTCACTTTTTTACTACTCATAAATTCCCGTCTTGTAAAGAACGCAATACCAAAACGTTCAAACTTGCTCGTCAAATGCATCGTCTCGCACAATTACACGCCCGTTGTATGTGCGACTGCACCATGCACTCTGTGCTCTATGGAAATATTGCGACACGCTGTGACACACTGACTAACATACGTATGTACGATACACACACTACGCACGTCCTAGCTTCCTAGAGAAGCTTATTTCAGTCATAGTATATGTAATATCTAGTGGAGGAAAGATGAAAAGTGGATTTTTTTTAAAATAGTATTACGATTGCAATATTTATGTTGCAAAAAATTACAAGTAACTCTTGGAATCGTTGGTACGATCAAGTTGCAAGCGCGATATCAAATGAAATAAGCAATACGAAATTTTATGCATTCCTCAAATAGGATCATCCTCTAGACGAATCTAGACTCTAGACATTAAAGACTATAAGCTGAGATTTGAAATTTGCAGTTTGTAAGTTGTTTTAAACTTTTTAGAATTAACTTAATATAATTTGATGATGTAATCTCAATTTGCAGTTTCAAGACTTTCTTTGGGATTCCAGTTTATATCATTTCTTAATCTCTTAATTCTGTGTAAATATTTAAAAGTTTACGTTATCTCGATTTACATAAAATATCGAAAAGTGGAAAAATATATTTTAATTCGCTTGCCTATAGTTGATAAAAACGATAGTAATTATATTAATCGGAGATAATGATCAAAATACGACCTATAGATACCAAATTTTTATGCCATATTTTGATTTTAGCTCCATTTTATGTGAATTAGATCAATGTAAAAAATTTTCATAAATGCAACTATTATATGACAATCTTTTATCGCGACGCGCCGGAAATCATCTCTTTACCCACAGGCTAATCAGAGGTGAAGCTTCAGTCGGTCAACGCACAGAAAGCGACCAATACGCCATCGAGTCGTCTCTCTGAACAGTCGTCGCTGGTTGAACGTGGTTGAACGCGAGGTAAATAATGGCGGAATCGTGCATTGTTATTACGTGTAGACGATAATGGTTATTTGTATCCTAGCACGTAAACGTACAAGACCGCGGTCCTGTTTGAAAAAATGCGTCAGCTGAGACGCGTTTTTTCCGCCACGTCGCAAATGTGAGGCGACGCCCGCGGCGCGAGGACGCGCAAAAATCCTCCCCCTCCCCCTCCTCGAGAGGGAGCGAGCGCGAGAGAGAGAGAGAGAGAGCGAGCCTCGCGGTTGTGTGTCGTAATTCGGAGTAAACAGCAACGTATCCAGCGAGTACCTCGAGTACGTTGCGACACCCGTCCCGTTTCACTCGCCACCGCAGAGCAGATAGACAGGATGCAGGATGTACCGCAGGTTCATCACGCGACATGAACCCACGTACGGGAGAGCCTTCCTCCGCGAACGCACCCGTTGCTCCCTGTGATGTGAGGGACTCCTGACGTACGTGGTGCTCGCCCACCGTTACTTGTGCCTGACGGAGTGCCGATTTTCCCATTCATCATGGTGCACGGTAACATACCGAGTGCATACAAATATAACTTCTGGGCGGAGCGGCCCGGGGACGCGCACGAGCCCGCAGTGGTGGAACTCACGTGCCTGATGCCAAACGGTGTTGTCATACCGTTTGAGATCAATCGCAATATTACCTTGGATCAGATCAAGGAGGTGAGTATACGATGTATGTACCTAGGGAGGAGCAAGATACTCGTCTTCTCTCACACTTTCTCTCTCTCTCCCTTTAATCCTTTGACTGTACCAGCCCAACGTACGTCTCGTAATGATTGGCAATGAAATGCTGAATCGGTATGCCTGAAAACGATGACTACATCTTGGTTGTACAGTGCAAAAGGGATGTATTTATTTTACATTAATTTAACCCTTACAATACCAAAAACGGAATTTTCTCTCCTTACAAACATAGGTATAACCATTTTCAATCACTTTTTCACTCATTTAATATCGTTTAAGAAAGCTCTAAGTTATTCATAACCATATTATCAAGTTTCTAAAACAAATATCTGTTTTATTTTGAAAAATAATAAAATGTAATGTAAATGTAAATAAAGTCGATCGAAAGTACTCGTGATAGTGGTGTAAGGGTTAAAAATAATGTATGCATTTCAGTGACACATTGTCCTACGAAAAACAATAGATTTGTTCGTGTTGCTTGAAATTCCCAAAAGGTCCTGCAACTTAAAACAAGATATATGTAC
>VBVR01001198.1:0-33317 GCA_011638315.1 Tetramorium parvispinum | reverse complement strand
CTTTATAATATTTTTAAAAATGATTTCTTTTAAGATTACCCCTTCTAAAATTCCTAAAAAAACGGCAGATTTCCAATTGGAATCCTATTTTTGAATTCTTAGTTTTGTATCTAATCAGCAGTTTTTTAAACGTGTTAGCATTCTAGAACTCCTGGTGGAAGAGTTTTATATATTATTTTATATATATATATCGAAATTCTGCAAACGGGGTGTTAACTTTATAGAGAGAATCATCCTTCTCCCTCTTAGCCATCGTCATCCGGAGAATCCGGCTCGGTGCATTCGGCGGCGGTGCCGGGACTCGTTGCAGTTCTGGTTTCTGGTACTGGATTCTGGACCGCCACCGCCGCCACTGCCGTTGGACGAGGCCCGATTAAAATGGAAACAAATGAAGTTGGACGTAATGAGGTTCTGCGGTGAGGGAGAACCCGTTCTTTAATTTATTCCCCCTCCCTTCCATCGCGTTACGGTCTCCTTATCTTTCTCTTTCTTCTCGACATTCTCTTTTCTTCGTCGTCCTTACCCTCCCTTTCGTTCTCCCTTTCCCCTCAACATCCGCATTCGCGAAGAACTTCTACTTCTTCGAGCGTCTGCTCGAGGGAAGATCCAGTTTTCCCGAGCATAAACGTATTCACGATGAATACCTTTCGTTAATTTGGCGTACTTGCCTCTCGTCAATTTTTTGCTCAATTTAGCGTACTTGTGTTCCTGACAAGGTTATCGAGCTGAAAACGCATAATTAAAAAACCGTGGATTTTTGTAAATTAAATCTTAATAAATAAGAAATAATGAAATTTAATAATCCAATAATAAATGTCAACAAAGAATTTTTTTAAATTTTAAACTTTCGTAATTCTTCGTAATTCAAGCTAGTAAATTTTAATCTGAAAAAATTTATTGTTAGATTGGAGATCAGATTGAGATTCAATCGTGTGTACGTGCGCATGAACGTGAAATTTACATACTTATGCCGTTCGGAGAAGGCAGCTGTTACCGATTGCTTCCTTACATATGTGATCGAAACCGATTCTCTCGATCCCGCGACAATGGGTTCTGACCGCATTGGGCCGGTTGACATTATAAATCGCAATCAGTGAACGTGTTGCCGCAGAAAAAGAATGAGAATGGAGAGAGTCGAGGGGCCGCGAGAAGATAAGTGAGGATGAGGTGGAGAAAAGAAGATTCATTGTTCAGAAATATTTGTGGCGCGAAAAGCGAATTTATAGATGCATTAAAAAAAAAGAGAGAAACAGAATAAAATCTGCGATTGCTGGAAGGCGTTTATAATGTCCTGCTTAACACTTTCAAGACAGTAACTCTTCTTGTGCTAAAAAAAAATATTAAAAATATATATAAAATGCTTTTAGAGAATAAAAAGAATATGTTCGTAACAATGGTCATTTCATTTTGTTTAGAAAATGACGCGCAGTGAAAGAGGGCTACTCCGATGAGAGAGCGCGCGGTTAAAAATACGTCCTTTAGACATTCGTACGGATTACCCATCGGAATTTCGCCGTACGATATTGCACGTGCAGCAATCTCACTGCCCGTGTGCCAGTGGGATGAACCTCGGGCGTTATGCGGCCGAGGCGAGACGCGCGTAGGAAAGCTCGTACCAAATCCTCTTACGTACACTCATAAATAGGTATATCGATATATCCCAGCGAACGAAAATACACGACGCCGCAGATGCGAACCAATCTCGATCTTCTGAGTAAATAAAACAAATCGTTACTACCTATCGCCGGAGTGGGTCGTTGCTTGTGCAATATATATTTTTTCTGCGAATACATCGTGCCTGTATTACAGCATATTGTTAACATCATTCTATTTCACGTAATGAAATAAACTGTCATAATACTATGATTCACATCAAGATGAAGGGAAATTTTTTAGTAATGACTTTCGGAGGAAAAAATGGATCGGTAAATCTTTTCTCCTGTCCAATTCTTATACGATGCACGAGGGAACGGCGAGAGACGGTGATCAATTACGAGGGGGAATGGCGAGCCTCGCGAGGCGAAATTCAATTGCGTTAGAAAAACAGGCTGATCCGCTCGTCACAAGCGCGACATGGCTGTCCACTGGCGCAATCAGCAACGCTGCTACCAAGTTCGGGTTATGCTTCCTCGTGTTCAGTGCTCAAGGCACCGACGGTCGAAGTTCCATACGAATCTCACGGCAGTGTCCGAGCGCTCGAGCGCAAGAAAAGGCATAGCAATATAGACAAAGCGGCAAAATAGATTCAGGTTCGCCGCGTAAGTAGAAGAACCACCTTTGTCGGTGGATACAAACGGATGTGATCGTTCACATGCGTAAAAGCAAGCCTCTGTCCAACCGGGCGAGTAATAAGTGCGCGATAACTGGTGATCTGGCAGGAATAGTTGCGTAAGCGCGATAATTATATTTATTAGACACGCGCGGAGAGAGAAGTCATTAAATCACAGCCTGTCCGCTAAAACGCTGCCAGAAGTCCGCTAATGTTTATCGTGTTGTTCACATAATGAGAATATATTAGGTCGCGAAACATCTCGTTGAGAAATTAAGATAAAAAATAATGTTCACGCAATAATCGCAACAATGTTAATTTGTTACAATATTACAAATTGAATAAAGGAAAGTGTAGCAAATTTAGCATTTCTTGTATAGATTGTAAATTTCACATTTTACATAATTAACTCCATTAACTAATTATAAAAAAAAATATAAATAAAATATACAAATACATATATTGTACATATTTGTATAATTTATTATACATACAAATATGTATTTTACATTTTTTACATTTCATAAAATATCCATAAAACATCAAATTTCCACGAGTCTAAATAACACCTTTCTTTTTTAATTTGTTGCCTTATTATTGTGTTAAGAATTCGCGAATCGCAAATGATCATAAATGTTGGCATTCAAGATTTCATCGCTTAGTTGTTTTTCGGCATTGTTAATGTAACTGTTACAACCCTAAGGCCCAAGTCCATTCTCTTACGTAACGGAACGTGCTCAGGCACGTCGAAGATTCAACAGGTTCGACGCAGATGGCACGTATCACATCGATAGTAACGAACGAGTGAATTTTCCACCATAAATAGGCAAGACGATGCATCCCACTATGGTGAAAAACGAAAGGCGTAACCTTCGGACGATCGATCTTCTTTTTCCTCCATACTTTACGCGAGAGAAAAATTTAGCGCGACTCTAATAAACTTGTTTTCAGGATTGCAAATGCATGGAGCAAAACCGTGATACGTCATTTTCCATGTCTTAAGAGATAAAGAAATTTGCACGATTGTGTATTTAATGCAAGATGCAATTATCAATTTTTGTCAATCTTTTGTCAGCAAAGAGGAAAAATGTAAAATTTTATATCATTCAAAAATCTTTCAAGTTTAGTTTTTTAAATGTTAAAATCGTTAAATCTTTATCGATATTGCTATATAATTTAAGTATTCATATCAACACATATACACAGGATAATACAAATTTTTGACATCATATATATTTTGACATCATACGTTATTTTCGAACATTATTACGGATCCTGTCACCGGATCAAGTTGTCACAATGATCGCCATGATCGCCTAACTACCTTCTCGATTTATTCCTAGATAGAACTCACTTTCTCCGCGCTTATATCCGCATCCACCTCAAGCGGACGCATTTCGTAGAGTCATGCTAATGAAGGATGATTATGCCAAAACACGCACTATCAGCGTCTTTGATCTGACAACGTGAAATCGGTGATCAACTGCTGGTCATGACGAGTCATTGACGTTTACATTTAACCGTTACGGTGCCATTACAAAGAATGTTGCAATGTAACTTCTACGCCGTTCGTTATGATATCGAGGCTCTTGTGCGAAAAATCTACATTCGGCGCGATTGACAAAATGTACGAAGGACGCGAGGTAGAAAATTTGAAAGTATTTTGATTATTACGTTATCGTGCCTCGTTAGCCAGGATTAATTACGAGCCCCTTCGCTAATGGTCAATATTTTCAACACCTCTTTCTCTCGCGTTCAACGGACATGTTTCTCTTATTCTTCCCCTACTGATCTAGCGAGAGCTCGAAGGCAAAGAGTACGTGCGCATCGAGCTACCGCCGGTGGCCTCGATTTGTCAACCCATTAGACAAATCCCAAGTAGGAACGAGAAGTGTTGGAGGCTTACGTCGGATCGGTAAGCCATCGCCTATATCTCGCAAGAGACAACTTTCATTATCTTCATAAATACCTTGGTGCTAGTAGGAGAGCGCTTTTCGAAAAATTCGTGTCCAGATATTCATAAATCATCGGTCGCGGTAAAGAAATGGACGACATGTATTAGCAGTAACTGAGAGCCGGCGTTTGACACATGTCACGCCTTAAATACAAAGCTGAGAGATAAATAAGGATTATTCTACGTCAAATAAAGGAACAGCGCGAAATAGGTTTATACGTCTTTAACTCTGACGGATGGGATCGTCCGTCTTGCGTTATGTGTGTCAAAAGCAGTTTAGCATCAAAATTTAATTGCATAGTATTCTGGAACGATATCGATATAGATATACATCATATTTTTATACACGATGACACCAGGCATATGTATTCATAATAACATGTCGATTCCGGTTTTACAGCGCGACCATGTATATTACTTAGTGAATTTGACAGCGCGTATATCGCGACCGGCCTGCTTTTCCTCGAAGTAATCGATCGATCGTGACACACACACGCAAAGTCCACCTTCGACGATATCTTAATTGCACCGACGAAATTAATTCGCCGTTGCTCCACCGAGAGATATTGCCGTCAGATTAATCCCCCGATGTCTTTTCCCCCGAAGCCCCGCCCGTCCGTCTCGTAGCAGTTTCGTAATTATTTTTTCAACCTGGGGAATTGGTTAGGTACCCTTAATCTGTTTATTACACCAAGGCGTGCTGCGCGTCCGTTAATCCAGTTTTCAAGCGCAATCGCCCTGATTACTTCGGTTAATGAAGGTTTAACATGAAAAACGGATGCGTGAGATCGCGTACGTTTCGCGCTCGCTTTTGATTCGTCCCGAAATTTGCGGATCTGCATTCACGAGCAAAGATTACGCCGAGCCGATTCTACCGTCCAATTAGCTGTCAATTAACATTACAAAGGTACAGGCTGCTCCTTCAATTTGGAGGGATACCGCAATACAACAACGAAGGAGAGGAGATTGAGGCGCGCGTTCTCGCTGCAAACCGCAAGAGATGCGATAAGAGTCGAAAGAGACAGAGCGCGAACGTGCGCCGGAAAAGAGTCGAGGGTGGGATCGAAAAAAAAGCAGGAAGAGATAAAGAAAGACGAGAAATGAGAGTTGCGGGACGAAGAGCTGCGGACAGGTGGTTTGCATACGCGTGCTCAGCGCAACGTGCATGCACACGCGAGCTGAATTTTAATTTTCACTCGCTCGCGATTGAATATTAAAAATCCATGTGGTTTTAGGCTCTTCCGCTTTCTCAACGTATGCACTTTGTGAAAATTCAATTTGCACAGCGAGAAACGTAAGAGAGACGGGTAGGCGCGAGAACGCCTTGGGGCGCGCAGTCGCTCGGCTCAATCAATCGGCGTGTAGCGGCATAGTCGCGGTTACGCATCGGTTACCAAACGCTATCAATGGACGCACCCACGCGCGTTCTCGAGTAATCAAATCGACATGCTATCCCTCTTTCCCTCTCGAAGCGAGCAATCGGGTTACTCGCAAGGTCGTTTAATTCCTATGCACTTTCAGAAAATATATTTCGCGAATGAAATGAAAGGACACTGGTTTGCTCTCTCTTTCTCTCTCTCTCTTTATCAAAATATGAATAGTACTTGGCGATTGAGATTCATAATACAAGATATGTACGTATCAACATTCCGTAAGAAGGTAACAGGATATGCGAGCGAGCAGAAATTTTAAAATATGATTTTTCATTTTTTAAGGAATATATAAAAATTCCCTGGTATGTAGTATACAAATATTATATAATTCGTATTCATATCTCCGGAATCCGCATATCGCGGTGTTCCCTGGTTTAATCTTATAAGTTACGTCCCTACGTCTTATGAGAGCAGTCAAAATAAAAAGAAGAATAGATAACGAGTACCTTCACTCTTCTCTAGTTGCGCGCTCATGTACATGTGGTGTGTATATTCAGTAATGTCTTCGAGAGTTGCAAAATCGACGCTACATCGCGCGAGGTTGCGCTTAGTCGCGCTCGGACGTCAGCTGTCGGATTATCAATGAGCACGCCCACGCACGCTTCTATCTCCCCTTCTCTCTCGCTTCTCTTTCATCTCTTAAGAACAAGTTGTTTTTTCTTTCAGCGTCGACACTCGCGCGCCCGATCGATTCGCAATTACGCGCGAATCGCTTCGTAAACGCAAACTCGTAAACTCGGCCGAAGAAAGAGCCAGCGCATCGGGAAAGCTTTCCTCCTCTCGCCCACGCGGGGAAATTATCCCGAGGTCGACAACCCTTCTCAGGAAAAGAAGGAAAAAGCGATTTCTCTAGCTGTACAATGATGATTCTGTTGTCGTTCACAGGCTCTTTTGAGCATTGCAAAACTTCTTTAGCACATTCTAGTAACGAATAATTACTGTAGCTTTAAAACATCTTATTAAGAAGTAGCAAAAATTGTTGTCCAATTATATTTCTCATTTTCAATTATTAATTGAAATGGCTGGTTATGTAAGAAAAGTCACTGAACGATTTTACATTCGTTTTTGAGCGAAAGCAACATTGATATTTGCGACGCGTAACGCAAAGAGTGCGAGAGACAATTAGATTTTCAACGGTCATAATTACCAATTGCAAGCACGGACATAAAACAGCAAGCGTCGAATGATCGCGTAAAAAAGGGTCGTAAACGCTCCGCCGGAAGTACGCTAAATGATATTGCCGACACACTCCCGCGGCGCGGCCAATGTCTCGATGCATAATTAATTCTGCAATCTCGCCTGTGTAAACTGTGCAACGACGAGTCGCTTTCGCGCGAAGGTGAAGTTAGAAGCGCTTCTTTCCACGCAGTCTGGCGCCGCGTCGACGTCGTTCTTTAAGACAATCGGCGCGGTTGCCGAGGCCGATTTCACGCCTAGGCAGACCGGGAGAATGACGGTGGAAACAAGCAGAACCGATACTGTCGACAACCAGTCCTACAACATTTCTTTATGCTAATTTTAGATTACAGTGTTTTTTTTTTTAACGAGATAAGGCTAAAGAGCTTGTAAAAATTTCTGACGTTGTCTCACGCACGTTGTTGCTTCAACTTTTCGCGAATCTGCGATCGACGAAAGTCGTCTAATAGCATCGTCTCGGAGAGAAAAATATCGATTACGACAGCGCCTGCCGGTGGCTGCCAGATCATGGCAAACGGGTGTTTGTCATTAACGCTCGAGATCACCGGCGTGAATTAATATAAATGGCCACCACCTTTCGAGTCGAGGAGCGATCACGACTGATTTTGTCGGGGTAATTGAATACGCGTTGATCCGTCGGGGCCGAACCGGAGTCGAGATGAGAAAAGGAAGGGAGATGACGGGGGGCTAAGCGGAGGAAGAAGGATAAAGAGGGCGATCCCTGGCCCGGTTTTCTCCGCAGCCGAGCTTCGAAGAGAGGACCAGTATAACGCATCGTGTCTCGTAGCCCCGGTCGAATTATTACCGCGGCATGCAGATGAGGGCACGATCGAGATATCGCGTGTACGCGCAGTCGTATGTATGTACGCGGTTTGAGATAAGATCGGCGTTCCGCACGCCGGCTTGAGCTTCACGGAGAGGCTGAGGAAGGATCGCCACTATCGTCGAAACGAGACCACGTGATACTTGTATCCTGTTTTTCGCGGTTCAGGGACGCTTTATCGCCTAGGTTCACGAGGCCACTGTCTAGGGTCCGAAAGTTTACGACAGCATGAATTACGAAACTTGTCTAACTTACTTTTAAAAAAAAGTTTCTTAAATCAAGAGAGAAAGAGAGAGAGAGAGAGTGTGTGTGAAAGTGAGATATACGATAAATGAACAGATTTAACTTTTGTATGCGTAAGTTGACACATAATAAATTATCATCATGATTTATTATAAAAAGGAGAACATGGGAATGATGACTTTGTAGTACTCAAGCTGTTGATAATAAAATCCTAGTATGCGACAGATTGGGCCAGATGTGAAAAATCGCAGCGTGCCTAACAGGTCCATTTATAAAGTTAATTAAACGTTCGAGCGAAATCCGACTTTCAATCTGAACATCATTTTTCAATTACTCGACATCGTCCGTCACTCAAAGTGACGGTCGCAAAATTATTTCGCCAGTCCAATTATTTGACGATGCGACGCGTCCTAATTAATGCAAATTGATTAATTAAAATCGGACGGACCGTGACAAGTGTTTACCGCTTCGATTATACTGTGTATACTCTTTGCACCAGTATCTGTAAAACGTTAACATCGCATCTCGCCTCGCGCGAAGTCAAAACAAGCAACAAATCAGTTTTGTTATATCACTGTCACATTCATCGTTCATAATTGCATAAAAAAATATATATACACGATTTATTTGATATATAATATGACACTCTGTATATTATCTAGATGTGCGGGGCTCGGCACTGTTTGCTGCATCAGGCCGGCCCTGCTTCCTTCCAAGCGGTCCCGCGGTGAATCAGCCGCGGTCGCTCGCCGCAGAGTTACGTAATCGGTGAACACGGTGTGCACACACAATATCTCCGTCGGATATCACTTTGTAGTCCGGCCGCAGGGCCGAGGTGCCCTATCTGATCTCTACTCCGATGCCTTTGAGAGCGCGAAAGGGAGGAAGCCTTTCCTTGAGTTCCTTTTGCCCTCTTGCATGCAGCTTGCAAACAACTGGCCTTTTCTCTCTCTCTCTCTCTCTCTCTCTCTCCCTTCTCTTACATTGAAAGAATGTAGCATACGCGAATCGATCCGAGAAACATGATGCTCGGAATGATTGAGTGCTATAGATAACAAATTTCGCGGAAGGGAGGTATCAGTGCCCGTTTTCAATCGGGAGAGTTACTTCCGAATCGATGAATCAATTCACTTTCCTAACAACCGCATCAAAGAAATGCTACTTTTTTACGCTGCACCACATATAGGATAGAGATGCATCAGTGAATGAATGATCGCGAAATATATTTAAGCAATTCAAAACATTTTTGCTAGATAAAGATAGGAATCTAAACGTATCATATATAACTTAAGTAAAAAAAGAGAAAGAAAGTGATATTAGCTTTTTATTAATGTATTTCATTAGATTATAGTAGTAAAAATATTAAAATTAATATAAAGATATCATAATAATAAAAAGTAAGATTATTTAGTTTAATTAAAAATGTAGAAATTTCGCAAGGTGAACAAAAAATAATTATTTGTAGAGAAATGTGAACAAATAATGGACAATCGAAATTTATATAATTAAAAAGAAAAACATTTCTTAAAAGTGTTAATGATGAAATTTTTTGGCTTATTTTTAATTTTTTTGCAAGAATAAAATCGATTATTCATGGACAAATGTGGATAAATTATGGACAATCAAATGTCATATCAATCTTGTCAAAAATCATATTTAAAAGTGCCAATTTCACAGATCTGAGAGCAGGGAATATTCATGTTGGAACAGTAGCAAGATTCTCACGATTATGACATCTTAGGCGAAAATATTACCCCGTATTCGCGGATTCGCCGGCGCGTAAAACACGGAGTACGCTCGATTTCCCCATAAATCAAAGTCGTCGCGCGCTTAAAAGGTACAATGTTATCCTCACGGTGAACGCGAAAAGATGTGAGAGTAGGTACGTCTGGGACGCGGCGAATACGCGAGGAAAAGGAAGACGAGCGACGAAGAATCACTCGACTGCATTTATCGCGCGAGCATTAACCAGCTCACTCGAAGCTACGCAAACACCGCAAACACTCGTCGGACCTGACGAGATGACTGACAAACACTGGCTTCCGAAGCGACGAAGCGACGTTTGAGTTTGGCGTACGCACACCGTGGACGATGCATATGGCAGCGAAGGATAAGATACAAAGTAATGACTACTCGGGAAAATATAAACAACAATTATTCCTTAAACAGCAGTGCACATGAGTTGGCATCCATGATAATTGCAGCTTGTGATTTCTGATTGTAAAAATTGGAGACAAACATTTCTCTTGTGTCTTATTTGATCAATAATACCGACGCTTATATGTAGATAAAAATTTCAAACCAGTAATCACATGTAACTTATCACTTATGGTATGATATTTAATGTTTCAATCTAATCTCGTGATTTCATAAAAGCTACATATGCACGCATGCGTTTTCAGTAACGTGCGATAATAATGACTGAATCTGGACTACAGTTGTGAAAAATACTACGGATAATCAGGACAAAATCCAGAGATCAAGAGTTGAGTAATCTTCCTCTATGGCGAGATTTCAACGCAGTTGAGTACATCGCTACTCTCGCGAGTATGTAGGAGTCGCATGACGTCATCTAACCAGCTGTTGCATTAGCGAAGAAAATAAAAAGCGATGCTAGCATTGCAATACCTTACGGGATGATATTATTAATGACAACAAGCGCGCAGCACTCTTCTAGCGGCGATCGCCATTAGACTCCTAGTCACTAGGAGGAATATTTAACTGATGGATTTTGTCACACGTATATCGCGCGATGCATTTGCGTAACAAAGCGCAACTGTTTATTGTGCAAAACGAGAAAGTAAACAGAAAGTTCAAAACAAATAAAAATTTTCTCATTCTTGATTTAATTTAGATCTTGTATAAATAATGAATTGTATAAATAATTGTAAAAGATTTATTAACAAACGTATAAAATGATAAAAAGCAGCTAATTAATGATCAGTAATTAATAAATTAAATAAATGTAAACAATTCTTGCAGTAGGACAGAAGAATAAATATCGTAACAAGCATCGACAGGAAAAAAAAAGCAAATAAGATAACATCAAATCTGAATGAAAAATCAAAGGGAAATAAATCAAAGAGAGTGATAATACGTGATATAACAAAAGATTAGCCTGGATGAATCACTTTTCTCCGGCGCGCTCCGGCTGCGTTCGCAGAACGACAACATAATGGAGCAAGGATGCACGCAAAATACGAACAGCACAACCAAGTGGTCGGTGTCGTAAATGAGACGCAGTTGCACGCGAAAGGATCGTCTCTAGGTCACTGCCCAACGAAAGTTACGTCAGGTTTGGATATGGTAATACCGCATTCCAGCACTGACACCTTCGCCAAGCCAGCCAGCCAGCCAGCCAGCGCACGAAACCCTCGCTTTCGTCGTCTCTCGCTCCTTCTCCCTTACGTTCGCCGTAATCGTCTGTCGCGAGTCGCTTAGAGTGTGTGCCTGCGTGATTATCTCGAAAACCCACTATTACATCAACCGCGAACGCGCGCGCCCGGTACCTCATTAATAACGTCCCCTTAATAACGGTATTTCATAGATAATCTCTCGCTGCCGCTATGCGCGCGCGCTCGCTTCCGGTACACTCGTAAATTATTTACATGTAAATCGGCAACGACGGCAAAGAAACACGTCGTGCGTTAGGCGCGGCGAGTTAATGCCACGTGGCGGCGCGTGGCGCGTGTAAAGTCGCGCGAGTGATTGCCGCAGCAATCAAGAAATATGAAGTATAAAAGAAGTCTTATAAAAAAAGAATTTCTTAGGGAACATGTTTCAATTTTTTATTTAACATCGCGATTAGAACCTCATATATCAAAATCAAATAAACTTAAAAGCAACGAATATATGGGACTTTTTTTTATAGAATTAAAATTGAATCTTCGAAGATAGCGTATCTCAATGTAATTGTCGAGATGAGCTTTTTTTCCACGAACAGGGAAGTCCATTAACAATCTCTTACGGGATTATTTTACACGATCGCGCGAATGGATAATTACGAGGAACGTTTGGAACGAACACCACCAGGAAATCGAACACCATCGTCTCGCGTGGAAATAAACGTCGATTCTGAACGAGGTAGATAAGGATCGCGTGAATAACGATTCGGACGAGGCGAGTATCGCCGGCAATAAGTAAGCGCTTTGAACTTTCGTAAGTCATACTGGTCGCAGCTATTTCACATTGCGTTTTCCTATCTTTATAGACTTCTAAATTATTTTCTCTCTTTCTCTCGCCACTAGCCGTTCCTGTTGTCAACGGCTGGTTCGCAACGCGTGACGGACGTCCGCGTGGAGCTCTCAACGAAACCACCTCTCGCTCCCATTTTCCAGAACCGCATTGAATGCCGGACAAACAAACGAACATAAAATGTAATCAAAGGCTCGATGATAAATCGCTCGCGAGCATATATTTTCGAAAGTGAGGCTCACGGGCGGCCTTCGTGTGACTCGTAAAGAGCAATCGATAAGGCCGGTAACTAATTGCAAGCAGGAGTTACATCAGCTTTATATCTCAAATTAAACTAATAACCGGCGAAAGCGACCTCGCCAAAAATGGTGCGAAAATGAAAGCGCGCCGACAAAAGAACTTCGGCGCGAGATTTCGGGCCCGCATCACGTTTGAGGTACAGTGGAAAAAGGACCGCCAAAAGAAACAAATACGATTTTCGTGAAGGTGAATCGTCTGACAGATCGATCTAGTGCAACACACGAGATTGACAGATCGTTGACCGGAATCTGCGATTCTGGCAACGCGCGTGTTCCCGTTCGCCAAATATTTTGTACTTGCCATTGTCCGAATTCGAATAATGTAGCATATCGTTTCCTATAGCATGTTAAACCGCCAAGCAGGCCTTTCTGTCTGTCAAAGTATTTTATTTGCAAAATTGCATGTGCATGAGATACATGCAAAAGCTGCCAAAGCATCTTTCAACAAAAAAGGCTGGGTTAAAGTATCTCCGCATTAAAATAATTTGTTCATGTTGTAACAAGAGAAAATACAGGAAAGAGAAAAATAATAAAATTTTATCTTGTGCTAATTATACATTATACTTCTATGACTTTTGTTGGTATTGATATAAGTTATTTCTCCAACTATATATAGGATAACTAGCGATCCAACGTATTATGTTGTGAGAGTAGAACATGGACGGTAGAACCGGACTTGGTATAAATCGTTGAGGAAATAACGCGCGTCGAAATTCGAGCTCGTTAAACGTCAGTTATCGCACGTACGTCGCGTAGTACGGCAGCGTGGCCGGCTAATTCTTAATGGGCGGAACTGCGAATCTCGACAGAACTTGAAAGCGGTCTCCACCTCCTCTCATACCGCGTGGATGGACAGATCGATCTGCGCGATGTTAATTATTTTCCGACGGGAACGACGAGTACGCATAAATCAAGGCTTATCTCCTCTCGCGTTACCGCGACCAAGTGAGTGTTCATAGGCGGGGACGAGGACGCGAAATTTTAACAATAACGAGCGCGCGCGGGCGAAAACGCGAAGGAGCGCCTTTAAACGATAATTGAGTTGCCGGTAATGGCTTTTATGTTGCGTACCCCGAGCTCGTTGTTTAGGGCACGGCAAGATCCGCGGGATAAGACGTCCGCTTGTAAATAACGTAATCTTTCGTGAGGCGTGTGGGTAATCCGCCGCACGGTGGAGAAGAAGGCCCGTTCACGGGAGTAATCCACCCGGGAGTGGCATTTCGCGGATTGGAGCATGCGGTAATAACGCGCAGCATCCTGCTGGTGCCATTAACACGTTTATGCCGGCGTTATCAGATCCACGCCGGATATAAGTACGCGGGGGATCGTGCTGGTATCGCACGGAAAGCGAGCGCGACGAGAGGCGTCGTGGGCGGAAGTGACGAGCGTCTGATAAATGAAAGCGCCGCAGGGAACAAAACTAGTTGTTGTGTATGTAGGTATCTTATAATTGTAATCACGATAGTCTAAGAGTTTTGCGCCAAAAATAATTTGCTCGTTAAATTTGAGAAAAAAATTATATATATATGTTCTGAGTAGAGAAAGATTATTTATATTTATTTATAACATAATTTATCTCTTATCTATAACGTTATTTTGCTGCTATTCTTATTTATTATTCTCATTGCTATTACTGATTAGTTTGAATTAAAATATAATATCTTAGATAAGAAAGATAAATTAATTTTTAATAAATCCATTTTCTAAACTAGCTTTGATTTATCGATTGGAATAAGAATTCGAGCAAACCTTATTCATCAATCGCAATGATTAAGCGCGACATAAAATTCAGCCAATAATGCGGTGCAATAAGAAACACGAATTCGCAGACCGGAAAACACGCCGGTATCGAAACGTGGGTTCGGGTACTATATCGTCGATTAAACGGCACTTTTGTCGGCGCGATAAAACTCGTTACGGTACACCTACCATGGTAGCGAATTAAGCAGAATAATGAACGGTGGAGGAGCCGTTCGTACACGGTCGAGTTTTGATTAATCGAGACCAGGCCACCATCGATTGGGCGCCAATTTGTCTTGTCGAGGCTCGAAAAATTCATACGTTATTAATGGCGTGCGCGGCTGCCGAATGGAGGGACTGGAAAAGGCAGAAAGGAGTCATCGCTCGATCGGATTTTCGAGCGCGTTCTCGAATGCGCGCGCCGATTTCTTTTTGTCCCATCATTTTTTAAAATGCGCCTTAGATCGAGGAAGGAAGAATGAGAAAGGGGACGTCTCATACGTCCAGCGAGAAATCTCACGATAACGGAACACCCGACGTTCCCATGCGACTTCCATCGCGCGATTTCCACGTGGGGGTTCCCGACCGACAAGGACGTCTAGTAAAATAGTAAAATATCACCATCGGGTCTTTTTATCGTCGTTTTACGACCCTTAAAAGTTCTCAGCTCCGAAGCAAAATCGATAGTGCGGGCCGATCTCGCGCAGACATTTAAATCGTGACAAACGTCACCACCCACGCACACGAGATATCCGACCGACTCTATATTATTATACTTGACAATTTAGGAACGCGAATAAACTCCCCGTATTTACAATCGTGCCGATAAAACATAAATTACGACGTTTTTTCCACAAAAGCGGCTGCGAGGAAAGTAAAACAAAAAAGTGCCGTGGTTTGTGAAGGCGTATTCGATCCTCTCGTTCTCGCTTTGTCATTTAAATCTTCTCAATGGGAGAGATAAGAATAATTAATTAAATACCACGACAATAAAGAAGATCTGACGAAGGGTGTGTGGACAATTTATAAGTCGTTCGCGATAAATCTGACCAGGTAAAAGGCGTTAGTGATTAGTCAAGTACTCCCTTTGGCCCGCCGGCGATAATTGGCTTCATGATGATCAATGTCGAACGATTACTAATTATTGCTAATTAAGCGAATCCTTTCGGCTCCTCGTTCGCTATCGCCTCTGGGGTTATGCCGGCGCCACGGCTTCGCGAGCCCACGCTTCCTACCTACGCGTGATTACATTAGCCATCTTTAAGGACGATGATCTCATGCGTGGTAATACACAAAGCACTTTGTTATCGGTTGTCGCCTGTCAAAAATATGTGCTATTGCTAAACGTCCGTAGGCAAATATTAACTTTCTAATCGGCGCTAATCTTCCTCGTGCCTCGTCTCTCTCAATTAAATTCCTCGCGAGCCGTCGTGAAACGGAAAATCCGGGAGTTTTTCGCATTAAACCGTTAGCCCAATAAAATGTATCTCCAATTACAATCTCAATGCCGCATTCAGATCGAAATCGTCGATAACAAATGCTCGCCTTTATCCGAGAACCGCTCGCGCGGCCTCCGGGACGGTTAAAAATGAAGCGGTGGAATCTTGTCTCGAATCTATAACGACGACCGGTCGTACAAATTTCCTCGGCTTCGCGGTGTCGAGCGCAAAAAGAAAGGACCCGGAAAGATCATTATCGAAACTGGGAACATCGCGACATAAAGTTGAACAGAGTTTCTATGTGTTCCGAGGTGTATATTACACCAAATCGTCTCAATAAATTGTCGACGTTTCGTATTATTAGCGCAGATTTAAAGCGCCGAGTGTCTGATTTGCATCTTGGGTTGCGGTAAACGCAATTTCCATTTTAAAATAAGCCTCGAAATTTGTCTAGCTACGAGTCTACGTGTTCTCCTATCACGATAAAATCTTATTTCTAGAAGGGCGCGATATTATCTGATAGCTCATTTATATTTAACTGAGAAAGTCAGCGCACATCAAAGACAGATTTGTCGGTCTAAATTTTGTCAAGAGAAGAGGAACGCCCGCCGCTCATTGCCGCGACTACTATTGCAGACCTGCACGGCGAAAGAGGGTTGTTATCTTGGCGGCGACGACGACAGTGGCGGCGGCGGCGGCGGCGGCGGCGGCGGCGGCAGCGGCGGCGGCATAAGGACAGGGCTTAAATCTTAGCGGTATCTCCTCCTCGTGGCGGTAACAAGTTTCAATTCCTACCAATTCCACGGCCATACATCACTCCCCCAGTAGATACAATGGTGACTTCGGGGGAGACTCGGGCCACGGCCTCAGCCACATCCAACGCGAACGATAAATATCTTATTGTGTGCGAGAAAGAAGTATGCTGGACACCCGTGGAAGCCGCGAACCGCGTTGATGGCGATATCGAGCTTCGACGACCAACGAACGACGATCGCTTCGCTACTTTACGCTAAAATCACTTGACCCTATCGTACGCGGAGTCCGTACAACGGCGCAAAATGGCGGAGCGTGATCTGATAATGTATCACGCTTAATCCTCCCCTTTCGACTCGAGTCTTTATCTCTCCGGAGAAAGATCGACATTTTTCACGGCTTATTTCTGCATACGTAAATCAAGAACTTTTTGAGAACTTTCAAATAAATCAGTTACGAGATCTGGACTGCGTGTGTGTCTGTGTATATGTCTGTGTATGTTGTGTAAGGGCAATATTTCTCTCAGCGCCGTGCCGACTTTGTTGCAGTTTGCGACTGGAAAATGTAGCTCGCGATATTATGTGTGCGGCAGCAATTAGTCGATGTAATTAGTTTCTACTCGATAGTTTTCTATCACCGCACGTATTGTATCTACAGCGATATAATAGAGGATCACGGAGCTAGAGATCGAGATTGAGCATCACGCGTCTCGAGCTATGCTATTAAGAATCGCTAAATTGTCTGCACCCCTTGGCGTGTAATACAGCCTTTTGATAAATAATCGACATGCTTATAAAGACAATTACTGTTAACTGTTAATGATTACCCGGCTGAATGCATGATAAAGAAAACTCAATAACCTTAACATAGGATATTGTACTTTCTCTTTAATGGTACTTTCAAATAGAATATAAATTCCAATTTAATGTACCTAGATATTTGAAATTAAATATAGAAAAAATGATGGCGAATATTAAAAAAAAAATCGGCGTGAAATTCATCAAAGAATTTGTTATCAAAATTAAGATAGTGGGTTACGCGAGATTTTGCATATTTTCGTACGTATATGTATATATATATATCTTATAGAGATAATATTTATATCTTAAAATTTATAATCATGCTTTCGCACACACATAATAAAAGTGATGGGCCATGAAATGCTCCATCTGCAACAGTGCAATAACAAAGATAACGCATAGAATGCGTACAGTGACGTCAGATTGAAGCTAGTAACACAACCCAGATATCGTTTTCGCACAACTGCGATTGTTTAAAAAATAATCCCAAAAATCTCCATAGGTGGCGGCCGAGTTTGTTTGAAGACTTTCTTTGACTCACCCACATGAAGATGATCACATAATTTAGTCGATTACGAGGTCTCCGCAAGTATTATCGGAATCCTGTCCGCGCGCGGTTCGCACTCTTTGGCGGCGCTGGAAGATGGTCACGCTAAATTACATAACGGATAATCGGATACAGCTGTATGCAATGTAATAAACTCGAGAATTTATTGTCGAACGATCGCGTCCCAATGGTCGGTCCATCTTTGCGCGTTCCATTTTTTTCTTTTGCAATCATTGAGCGCGCTCCCCTCATTGATGCTCGCTCTTTAACTTTCAAAGTTACGTTAACTTACTATAAAATTTTACGTAATTATGCGCTTAATTATGTAATTAATTAAGTTTTATGACATATTATTCTTGAATTATATACAATTTAATTATATTATATATTAAACTTTATGTCACTTTTTCCACAATTGTCTTTTTCTCATAAGTTAACTCTTTAAAGTTATATCGATTAATCGCCATCACTGAATGTCACTTAAAGAATTTTCTACACTAGTTCCAACTCTCTTTCTCTCTCTCTCTCTCTCTCTCTCTTAACGCACGATTCTCTCGCTTTCGTTTTCCACATGTCTACTCTCATTTTATGGTTTGCTTACGCCTCCGCGAGCAAATGTAAGATCGACTGATAAAACGTTCCAACATCCGAGAATCGCGAGCGCGTTATCTCGCGACTTGCGTAACCGCGGGAGCATAAAATGAACTTCCTATGCTCGAGATTAATACGAAACGCTTTCGAAACACGCACGTTAATATGCCGAGCGAATTATACGAATGATTCGGTACCGGTACCGATAACGATCTATATCGCTCCTCTGGAGTTCGCGTACTAACCTGTATTAACCTGGTATTTTAATAGCGGCCGTTTACGCGCACGCACAATATGTCCCTCGCATCACAATTTGTTTCTTTCGTACGTGATAATAAAAGACAATGACCGTAACTTTTACGGAATATTTATAACTATTTGCGTACGGGACGCTCATAATAATGTAATGCTAATTGATTCGCATAATAAAGATATGTCACACGTGAAGTACTGCATGCAAAAAATTATATTTCACGTTACACTACTTTATTGCATTTAAAGATTTTATAAATTGAAATTTATTTTGACACTGATTTGAATATTTCCTATGTCTGCAATTGCCTGACTTTATAGTGTCTGGATCCCATAAATGGCTTCGAATGCACTTTAGCGGTAATGCCTCGCAACATTCGTCACGCAAACGTCAAATCAATCTCATGCAGCGTCGGCTAATTTGTTATCGCGTAGAAAGCGACCGAAGAAATATTTGTTACGTCGCTTCGTTAACATTGTTTCACGCAAGAAAGTAGCGCTAACGTTTACTAATGTTGTCGTCGCGCGCTTCAGACTGCCCAGTAACGCGGATACCTTCTAAATTACATCGCTCAAAAATACTTTGACTCGTTTCCAGTGACGTTAAAGGGTTAAATTACTGAAAGAGAGAATTGGAATTTCCATCATTGGAATTGGAAAAGAAAAATAGTTCGATAAGTAAGTATAAAGTAAGATAATTATCAGTGGAGTTTCAATCCTTAGAGACTTAAATAAAATTCTAATCAATCCGCACTTTCCAAACAAATTACTAATATATAAAACATCTTGTGAGTTACAGAAATCAAATGAAACCGTTAGCAACCAGTTAAATTAAATTTACTAATGACAGCAAATTATATATAAAAGAGTCAAGTCTGCACTATTATCTTATAAAAAATAATGTATGAATAATATATAATAGATGAGTCTTCTGTCGCTAATTTATTATAGCAGAACAAATCACAGCGAGTAAATTGCACATTAAAACTGCCCGGGGAATCTAACTCTAGTATCTCCGCGGATCCTATGCAATTTCTTCGTATGTACAAGAAAAGCCGAGCGGAATCGATTCCTCGGAACGGATCGCGCTCGAGAGATCGATGCAGTCGCGGGATCGGGCATCGACGACGGGCGCGGAAGACGATGACAGAAGGAAGCGACAAGTTTACAGAGTAAACACGATTCGACGCACGTAGGAAGCTTTACGAGCCCGAGCTCTTTCCCTCCTCTGTCGCAACGTGAAACATCGAGGGAATGCGTATCCTACTCTCTTACGCGCTTGCATATACGTGCACGTACTCTGGATGGAACACTGTTACGCGATCTAAAAATAAAGGGAGAGACTCGGGGGAGACGTTACGTTAACATCGGCAACACAACTGGGATGTCGAATAATTTCGGAATTCGAAATATCAATTTCAGTATCAATCGCGATCCGCGATGCAGCACTGTGTCGCCCATTCCATCGAGCGTTCGAATTACTGCTTTAATTAGCTCGAATTAAACGAACGAGCGAATTAACGCTCGTACGTTTCACATGCGAGCGGAGTTCCATTCATACGAGCGGCGCGCGAACTCGTTCGCACGCCCGAGCGCATTAAGCCAATAGTTTTTTCCTCGCTTCCTACCGGGTATACAAATCAAGCGCTATGAACCACTTTCGAGCGAGCGTGTTCACGTGCACACGCCTGAGCGAAACACTGTTACAAAGCGTGCGGCTAAAGTCGCATAAATTATACTGGGCGAAGTTTATTGAGAATTTATCGGTTCCTCTCGCGCTTAAGTGGTAACATTCCAGCGTGGCCAGACGAGGTCTGGGACAACTCCACCCGATTGCAATGAAACGAAAAGACATTTTGTTGGTTACTCAACTAAGTTGAGCTCTGGTTGAGCTTCGGTAAATTCAATTTTTGATTCTGTAAGCATCGTTGTATTACGAAAGTAATATATCGAAAAAGTGATTGACAATTGATTATTGACAATTAATTGACAAATTTGCGACATCAATGACGATCCTATAGAGAACCGTTTACGCGCTGACGCGTAAAAATTAAGTCCGCAAGACGCTCCTCCTTTTTTTAGCTAGAGAAGTGCGATGCGTACATCATTCATGCACGCGCGCACACATACGCTCTTGCCAAAGTACCGGTCACAAGGTGCAACTTAACGTCGGCCATAATCTTAATGATCTGGATTTCCTCCTTTTATAATTACACCGTGGATTAACTGCGCGGTTGCCGGAGTTGCTTCGCGTTCCAGCCAAGCGGGCCATGGGAAACGATTTCCTTGCGCTAATGTGCCCTCACCATCGCATGGTCTTCAACCTCCTTCGCGTATCTCTCTTCTAGCGCCATCACGTGCGCGGCCCTCTCGGTTGTTATGGCACGACGCCCACATGATATCCCGCCCGAGCTCACGCATGCGTGTGCCTAGAGCGAAGAAAATAGGCTTTCGTAGCCTTGCTCACAATTGTTTAACTCGCACGCTCGCACAAGCGTACGCCTATTTATTTTTCTTCGCGTTCGATTATCACCTGAGTTGTGCTACATCTGCGATCTAGGCTAATTTTGAATAGGGAAAATGGCCAAGGTCTCCCTTCCAAATTGCAGCTGTATAACGCAGAAAGGAAAAAAATCAGTCGCTCTTTAAACGCGACTTTGCGAACACAAAATGCGATTCTATTCCAAAAAGAAATAAAAATGATACGCGATAATAATTAGTTTTCTAATTACTAGTTTAGTGGTAAATGTAAATATTACTTTGTCTCGAACTAGTTATACGAAACGTTTAGCGTTATGGTAATCGATAAAAAATAAAATATCACTGGTGAACAAATCGAGAGGCAATAAAACGCATAGTACACTATCGCGGGGCAGTCAATTGTCACTTGACAGTCTCGTATTATTAGTAGCTGGGCGTTATCACTCATTACAAATCGACATTTCCTGAGTGTGTATTTACAATGACGCTGGGACGACGGGTCCCGCGCACGCCGCGAGCCTCGGGCACCCTTTCTTGGGCGAGGCCCGCGCCGGGTCTCGCAAAAAGAAAAGCCACATTCCGCGCAGGATTCCGCATGAGGTGTACCGATCTCACGCGTGAAATCGCATCCACCACTGGTACGCATTATCTGCCGGCAACGATCACGACCGATCGCGCGCGAGCTCTCGGCTATTGATTTACGATCGCCGCGAATCGTAAAGCGGGCCCCGGCTTTCCCTGCGAAGACGTCGCGCCCGCCCGAACTCGTTGAGAAACGTGACATAGTCCAGCCTAACTCCATTGACAATTTACGTTCGATTTTACGACGAGATTCCGATATCGTGCGGATACAGCAGAAAGTTAGAGGCCCGATTTTTATCCGAGGAGTAAATGTCCGGATGTTACAAACAATATAGTAGTATACATTAACGTCAGAAGTTTGAAAATTGTACAATGCATTCGGTCTAAAATGTATGTTACAAAGTTAGACAGTCGCATTTCTGGCAAACCTGGCATAATAAAAGTAGATATATTCGAGTGAAAAAGTTTCGGTATTCTCTTAGAAATAGTAGCAAGAAATATTCTACGATAATTTGGCAAGTTATAATAGAAAATATTACTTGTTTTCGTCATTCTATTTCTGTATATTCTATTTTTAAGAGGCCATCAATTGTCCATTCGTCAATGTTGCAACGACAGATGCACAAGGCCATTGGAATTTTTGCAAAGCGTTTTTCTGTCGGGACGGCTGTGTGTTTGCTTTGCGATTTACGCAGTAGAATCAATGGATGCTCCAAAACAGAAATTATATAGTAGAAGCGATTGTGCATTTCAATATAATCAATCCGCTTTCGAGAGATGCTTTCCCATTCGTTTTGCAATCGTGTAAATATTTTGCGCGATCGTGATAAATTCTAAGATATATATGCGATTTCCAGCATATCGGCCGTCCTATCTCACGTGCTTTACGTCGTCCCGTCTAGACAAAAAGCGAGGAAACGAGACGCGGCGGTTCGTGCTTTCTGGTTAGAAATAGGCGCGAGATCCGACAGACGGTGCGAGCCGTTTATTCCAATAATTCGCTCGTTAAAATACTGATCGAAAGATCCCGCGAAGATTTTCACAGACACCGTCTCGCCTTCTGTCGGCACGCGTTAACGCTGGAATTCTCTCTCTTACTCTCTCTCTCCTCTCTTCGGAGCACGTTCGCATAAACGAAATAGCTGGGCGAGGCGGCCGATTGGTTTCTTGGCACTATTCCCCTCAGCCCGTGAATCGTTCCTCATCCACGTCGAAGTAAAGCCCGCGCCTCATCCCCATGTCCGGCGAAAGTCTTGAGATGGGTGACACAATTGGACGAGCCTTCGCTTTTGTCTGCCTTCCAAACTCCCACTCTGTCCGTTCAGTTAACATGGATAACTATGTTAACCCTAACACGGGCGATAACGACTCGCACGATTCGTTACGATCAATTGAATTAATTATTATTCAGCTATTGAAAGACTTCAGATTAATATAAAAATTTATCGCATAATTTTTTAGGCAGACTCCGCGTTGGAAATTGAACAGAATTTACGAAGTAAATTCTCTTTAATCCTATTAAGATTATACAAATTTTATTTCTTCATAAATACGTTAGCGATTTAAGGATCATAAATACTTAAAGCCTAAAATATACGCACGATTTTTTAATGTGATTTATATACGAGAATTTTTAAAAGGAGGTCATTTTTTTCTCTAATATAAGAATATACAACGGAGCTGCATAATCGAATCGGTCTATATGGATCGAATATATATTATTTTCTCGCACGAATGCGAGTCATATTTATGAATTGCGCAACTCTGCGATATCGTTGCAGCGTGAAAGATTGAAATATTATTAAGGGCATCACGACAGATTTCCTCACCGGCGAGGGAAAATAATTATTGATTGCAGGCGCAAAGCAGGCAGGTAGAAAGAAAGAGAGCTTAACGATCGATATAAGATATTTCACTCGTCGCGCGGACCGGTCCACTCTCGACAAGATGTTAAATCACTGTACCATGCGGCCGCGCTACGGCAACGGCGACGTTTGGAGACGGACGGCACAGCGTGTATATCGGAGTGAATTACTCGGCATTCCGGCTACGACAGTGTGACGAAAGTCGTCAAAATTCGGCCGGGAATTCGCGAATATGGCTGGTGGATGGGCGCCATGCCGCCACGCTCGTTAGCCATTATTATGGGCATAGCTGAATCACCGTCCTCGTTGTCGTCGTTGTCGTCGTTGTCGTCGGTGTCGTCGTCGTCTTCGTCATCGCACATATCGGAGTTCCGCGGCGCGTGGGGAATGAAAAGTTTACGATCGAAAAGAATCGAACAATGAACAAGAGCGGGTATTTCGTCGGTGAGATACGATGGTAATAAGCCGGGCGGGGTTCATTAAGCGCATTGTTGCGTCCTGAGGGCGAGACTCATCTCTCTCTCTCTCTCTCTTTCTCTTTCTCTTCGGTCCTCATACATTTTTTCGTCCTCTCTCGTTTTGCCCTCAGGAGAGCGCGCCTTTGACCCGTCGTATCCTCTCATATCGTTGCAGGGGTCACGATGGCACGTGAATAGGGGACAAAAAATAAATGGCACGCCGAGCCTTTTTCTCGATTTCTCGTGTATTCGCGTTGACGCGTGAATTCTGAAGAGCCGACCATTAGCAACCAATCGAATAAACTTTATCATGCCTAACCGGTGACTAAGCAGAAGAAATATATTAGAGAGAATTATAAATATCTTACGATATCTCTAGATAGAGTATAGTATATTATAATTTTACATATTATTAGATTATTGATAGCAGATATGGAAAAATTGCGAAGCAAATGCTTCATAAGACACTATGGATTATAAAAATATATGCCCCATAATTTGGTAAATATGTCAGTTAAAGTTGACTGAGATTTACGAAAGGTAGAGATTTAAGACAGATATTCGTTTCATATTAATCGCGAAGTGTAACTTAGTCACAGTGTCGCCTGAGGCGCCGCTTTAATTATATTTGCAAATGCTGGTAGAACAGCTAGCCGCGATCGCTGATTTCGTGTCACAGTCATAATGTTAGCGATGAGTTTATGAAGTAAATAATTTCGTAGGAGGCAACGACAGAACGACGTTCGCAAACGCCCAAAGTAAACAACTGAAATAAATGGCCTCCCGTTATAATAATAACGACGACGGTGCACCATTACTCGTTTGTCCCCGGAGAACCGGTAAAATGGAGCAAATGTACGGGCCGCCGTTATATTCGCTCACATTCGCAAAACCGGTACGACCGGAGGAACGCATCATTTATAACGTTATCCCTCGGAATTAATCAATGTAAGATCTATGCAAGCGGGAAAATGCTATCGACAGTTGCTTTGCCCCTCTCTATCCTACAGCGATATATTAAAACTAATTCTCATACTTAATTCCATTTTTTTTAACACTAAATTAGGCTAACAGGAAAGATTCTATCAAAGGTCGAAATTAATAAAACAGGATTTTTCTTTTTTCCAGAGAAAAAAAATTTTAACTTTCGATAGGGAATTAGAAACACTCTAACCATAGGATAAACAAACTAAACTAAACTAAACAATATCATAATCGACTGAACAACATTGATATAGTCGAAGTCGCTAGATGCTGCTGCGCCGCTTTAATAATTATATCATTCGAACGTAACAGGAGGTTGCACCCGGAGGTAGAAATTGCAGAACGCGAGATAAGTGCGCGCTACTTGACCAGGTAATTAATATTCGAACGGGCAGTTAATGACATCCGTGTGGCGGCGCGGCGGCGGCATTACGCCGGACCGGGCTGATTGAGCTCGGCACTCGCTCTCTCGAAAATTCGCTGACTCTTCGCAGTTCATTTCAAGCCCAGGGTCGTAACACACCGAGCTCCGTTTCTCTCACCCAAGAATTAAACGGCGCTCGCTCCTTTGCTCCTTCGATTTGCCGACTCGCACAAGCATAAGCTCGCACTAAAGCGCTCACTATCCCACTTCGTCATTGCACCTCTCCCTTTATACCTTCCTCTGAAGTCACCGATTGCGATTCTTATTATACGTTTAATGTACCAAAAGTCAATTGTGCTCGAAAATCAACAACGATCGAACCTGTCAGAAAGGCAAACGAAAGAAACGAAAGAAACGAAAGGCATATTTATATTGTATCGTTATAAGAGCCAAGGATATTATTGTTCGGATATCATGATAAAATACGCCGTGATTTGATGATGATTATCATGAACGGAATGACAAAAATATATCAGATGTTACTTAAGGAAGGCCGCTTTACAACTCAACGCGCCAAAGATATTTCCAGAAATTGCTAATGACAAAACGACTAGAAATATACATAGTACAACTAGAAATAGTTATGCATTTTTTAGGTCAAAGACAAACTTGACGTGTGCGAAAGTACCGATGTCGCAAAGCCGCGGTAATCAAGCGACAAAGGTATAAAAATTTAGATTTTCAAAAATATTTTTCATGGATACTTTAAAAGCTCAATGTTATAGCGGGTGTAAAGAATGTCCTAAGCATAACGTGCCTGGGATGTTTGGTAGTGCAGACCCCGTTTGGGGATTGGTTGCGTAACAGGTGAACAGAAACGGGAATAGAAAAGAAGAGATAAGCTTTGTGCCAGTGCTATATGCGGGTGTAGCAAAGGTACTACTATGGTATCTTTTTAAAATATTTGTTTGGTAAAAAAGAAAATTCTTTAGCTTTTTGTTACAGAATAGCTCTGGATGAAAACTAATATGTGTTTAATATAAATTTTAATATATAATATAAAAAGAAATTATAATATCTACTAAAAATTCCAATGTTAAATCATTATTGTCATGCAAACACTTCTTATATTAAAGTTGATTAAAGTACAATCAATTATTTTGTTATTGAAAATAATTCATTCTTGCCTATATTTTTGAAGGGTCGTGAAAAATAGTATGAAAACTCAAACCTACTAAATTTATATCTATTTGTTGCATCTGTGATGAAAAATGGAGCACTTTGACGCGAGACTTCCGACACGGAAGAAAATTCGAGACGGTGATCTCTCTTTCGAAACATGCGGAACGAAAAAAAAACCATTCCTGCTCACTGTACAGTTTTATTTCTTTTTCTCTAAGACGAATCTAATAGCGGCCCTTCTAACGGAGGCTGACATATCTTATCGACTCCGCATGCACGCCCACGCGTCAGTTGACAAATGTCTGAATAAAAAGGCATTCGTCGACAAACTCGTTGCTCGGATACGAATAGAAAATTTCATCTTGTTCCAAAACTAATCGGTAGTCGGCTGTTTGACTCGTGCCGGAATTTTAGAGGGCAGAAGTAGAACCATGAAAGAGAGAGAGAGAGAGAATGAGAGAGAGAATGTAGACGTAATGCGAAAGAGAAATACTTGAAGAAATTTATATCTTTATGAAATGTGAATGCTATTTTCATGAAATATTTATTCTTCAGATTTCATTCCTTGAGAGTGCTAATTTTATATAATAAAAATACTGATAATTGTAACTCTAATGTACATATATGTGACAGTTAACAACTTCGTGTTCTTGTTTTTTGCAAAAAGATATGATTGAATTACTTTATAAAGTTATAAGGACATAAATTTAATAATCATCTGCCGAAGAATTTATGCTATCATAAATAGAATTTCGCGTTGATTCTTAGAGTGATAGCGACATTTATATGTACGACATTAACAAGATTGGTGTCACTCGTGACACACGTCGCATTATTCATTCGCGACGGAATGTCATACGTTCGTCTCGTTTCTAGAGCGGAGTTAGTTGTAAAATCCTTGGAAAACATCGGCAATAGAATAGAACATTATCATTGTCCCTTGAGAGAACCTAACTGGCAAGCGAGCATCGTTATGATAAACGGTCACCACGCATACGCACGCGCCAATAAACAGTGAAACCGCAAATACGTTTGATTGTAATACATAAGTAGTCGCCATCTTTCGGTTATTTGCGTTTTGCCGTCGCACACTCGAGGAGCACTTTGTTCCGCTCGATTAATCTCGCGCGAATCGCGCGTCTTGGATCCCTTTTACATGCGGCCGCTCTATATTCGGAGCATTATGTATCCAAAAGAGAATGCGTTTTCGCGACTCCTCTATACTCGCTTACTCCGAATCGTAAACGCCGATTTCGTTCAATCGCGCGAATCGCCGACCGCGAGCCTTGTGACACGTCAACACGGTATTAACATTCCCGAGTTAAGATTATAGGGATCGCGGTTTTTCTCTATTTCACGCTCAAGGACTGTTCGGCAGGAATCGCTTCAATTTCAAGAAATTCTTCCCTCGGCTAGTTTGCGGTTTTTCACCGCATCCAAGGATGCACCTTTCTAACTTACTACCCGGATACTGAGAGCGATATTGTCGGCTCGATCTTTTTCTTTCTCACTCGTCATTGAAGACACGAAGCGAGAATTCTGAATGACTACTCGACGCGAACTCGGAATATCGCGTCGCCAGATATGTACGAACTGATTAATCGCCGAAAGCTATTTCGCGACCAAAGTACGGGGCTCCGAAAACGTGGAGAGGAACAGAACGTTTAAGAACGGACATACGCATTCTCCTCGGAGTCATTACATGTCCGTTATGTAAGCGTTGTTATTTATCTTGGTGACGATCGCCAGAACATTCACGTTAAAATAATAACGCGGAGGCTGCCAATGGCCCGCGAGAACGAAACGTTCCGACAGAAACTCACTTGTTACCCCATTTAATACTCGCGGCGTTCTTTGATACCGCTGCAAATCAATTTACGAATTGTAGCCACAGCCAATGACTGTCGATTGGATTTGTTTTTGGTAGACATCGATTCTTGCCGAATCAAATCTACTCGCATACTTATTATACGAAGAAATAGTAGAGCCGAGATATAAATTATAAGACCCATGTATACACCGAAAAAAAATTATTAGAAACAGCAAAATTTTCTCAAAATTAGACATAAAATAATTTCCACCTTTTTATAGAACTATACGATATTGTTTCAAGTAATTCTTTTCTTAAGTAATGTATGCAATACGATAATTTAATCATAGATAGATATACGCTAGGTAAATACTTATATAGAGTGCATTATTGCAGATCTATATAGCAAGCATCTTCAAAGAATGATACTCGTGCTGGAGCGGCCGCTGTATGTCGGGTCAAGTAGACTTTTTCACCGTATATAGGATTGCGTAATACGTAATACCATCACAAACGTGCACTCGCGCATATGTAAACAGGCGTGTACTACTCTCCAAAGACTGATCCTCTATGATGAATCCGTACGATTCACCAAAATGTACGATTTCGCGGAAACGGGGCAGAGACCGACGCGCACGACCAGATTTTGGACGGATGTAGCCGCATATGACGAAGTTATTCTTATTCCATTTTCCTCCACGTACGAGAGAGAGAGAGAGAGAGAGAGAGTGTGTGTATGTGTGTGTGTGTGTGTGTGTGTGTGTGTGTGTGTTACATGTCCTTTACCTGTATTCTTACGCGCGCGCGATACCAGTTATTTCGTGCCAGTTATTTCGTAACGATCGCACACCGCGGGAAATCTTGCCGCCTTCGCACGCGAACTCGTCGGACTCGCGCGTTCGTCGAGATCGTAGAATACGCTTGTAAAATTTCCGAACGTTAGCGTTCTTGATACATGATTCGTGTGAATAATCAAAATGATAATCTCGCAATGGAATCATCATGTACGAAATGCCGAGGCCTGTTTATATTGATATCTATCGATATCAATATAAACATGCGCGTTAAGCCCCGGAACACGCATCGAAGATTGCATCGTGATTGTGCATCGGAAGTTGGAAATCAACCAATAAACTGATGATGCCGACTAAATCGATCAAATCTCTGACGCATAATCTCAATGTGAACTTATGTTAGTATGAGCTTTCAACATGACTATATTGACATCTGCTATCAAACTCACAATCAGTCGTCAATACTTCCTGCATTTTAAACTGCGAGTATACTGCCCATGGCAAGGATTGAGTGCTTACGTACAGGTGAGAGCGGAGCGAATCGAAAGCTTAGGAATGTTTTGATGTTTTCCGCTCGATAGCAACGGTAATTCGGGTTAGGTTTGACCGCGTTGCTGACCGGCCGTTGCTAAAGCGAAGAGGGGTTCTCCGAGGGATGCTGAAGAGGAAAACGAGAGGCAGGCAAGGTGAAGGGAGATGAAGGGGCGTGAGACGTAAGAAGTCAAAGACGCAAATAGAACGCCCAAGTTAGCCTAACGGTCTCGCTAGGCGGATCAAGGGGGAAGTTGGACCAGGCGCGCTTACCAACGTCTCCTCGTCTGCCCATAGCTTTCCTCTTTCTCCTCGCCCTGCCGACACCTTTCGCATTTGACTACATCCGTCCATCCGCTCATCGTTACGCGCGACCATCGAATCGTTACGATAAAAACTCATGCGATTTGATACAAGTGGTTCATGGCAGGAAAATGATAAAATTTAGGTACTAACCAAAGAAAAATCAGGGAATCAAAAATTTATCATTTGAAACTGCGACGAATAGATATGAGATAAAGAAGTGATTAATAATATCCAGTGAGCTATGTTTATCCACAGGTCCATTCATTATTTATCAACAAATATCGTAACTTTAAAAATATTAGACATTAAACTCAAAAACGAGTAAGTGAAATGCATTGCGAGATACCTTGCTGCGATAAACGAGAGGTCGAGAGCGAACGAAGGAGCGAACAAGAAAATTAATGAACAATGACTCAGCCGGCCGAACTATCGGCACATCGGAGTTTATCCTTTCTGCTCTCTTGCCTTAATATTTACTTTCCACTGCAGCCGGTATATCGTTCGTGATTTCTGTTACGGGGGAGCGACGGCGACGACAGCTTTATGAAATCAACGCCCCGCGCGATTACGGAGCTTTTTCTTCACCCATGAATAAGAGAAAGTCGAGCCCTCGCGCGCTCGTGAGCTTATTCGCATTTCAGTGAATAAAGAAATCGTCGATCTGAGACGCTTTTATTTTTTTCGCGCCACCTGCCCGCCACATTTCATCGCGCTTCACGGATACCTAAATTCGGCCGCTGTCGTTGGTCCATCGATCTTTTGCTCGGCGACAGGCGTCTGCCGTAAAACGCGTAAACGTGATATGAAGATGGTTAGGTTCGTCGAGAAAAAAAATTGTCAGATTTCATTAATGTGTTCAAGAATGTCGCTCTTATTTGCGTAATGAGTGATTTCGTCGCGCTGCTATTTTCTCTCCTTTCTCCTTATCGAAATTTATAACGTAATTCGGTGGCACGAGAAACAGATTAACACGTTCGAATAAAAATGTCAAATGAATCTCCGGCAAGAGAGATTTCTGCAATAAATAAAATTCCAAGGGACGTTGAATTATTAGATCCGTACCAACTGTCTAATACAGACTGTCATGGTCACGAGAACAATTTAACGATGAGATAAAAACAACGGATGACGATTATGCAAAAAAGAAATATCTCCTCGAATTTAAATCCAATTCATTGAGCTGTGCGGAAAAATACCATATTTTTGGGACTGTTAAATTGCGATAAATTTTTTGGACATTCCGTAATATATTTTCGTTCTCTGTTTCTTGCATCGAGTAATGAGTAGTCTACGGAAACGCGACGGACAGTGTTAAGTTTCACATATAAATTACAGAATCTATGAAGGCGATACACGTTGAAATTACGTGTATCTCGAATTTTCGCACCCGCGCGACTTCGACACACGTCGCACAACAATCTGCGGCCGCGTTCGTGTGTAAAAATAGCGGGGATGGCATCGCGAAAAGAAATATTCCCGTAGATTTCACGAGCGCGATCTCGTTACGGGAGTTAAATAAAAATATTAGCCCACGCTCGCGGCAAGCACGGCGAACCGCAAAGTGAAATGTTTGCACGAGTTTCTGCCCTTCCCATTCCGTCCGCCTCTCTCGCCTTTCCTTTTCCCATCGGAACGCACGCGCGTGCATAATCCTCGAACGCGTGTGGGTTCCCCGGGGCCAACGCATATCCGAGCATGCAGATGAGATCACGTCTCGGATCCTGAAGAATCAGGAACATTCGTAGGTAGTAATTCGAAAATTCTCTCTGTATTCTTCACACGCTACGCTCTGCGCGTTACGCGCAAATCACTGCAAATGCGATAAATCTACCGTTTTTTTTTTCGACGCATATAAAGAAAGCTCCGCTATGTAAAAAGCAAAAATATTATTGTATGAATTATGTCCTTAGTTTTAAAAGTTTTCTTGACATTTAGATTAAACTCTCAATTTATAAAAATTAATAATATTAAATGCAAATTACAAAAGATAAATCGAGACAGAAAGAGCAAGAGAGTGACATTTATTTATAGGGCATAAAGTTATTTAAAAAATAACACGTTCGGCGAGCGTTGCCTCATAAATTGTTCCTCTATCAAACTCGTATTCCGCGCGATACGGGCGGCGAAACGAATTGGGGGCGATTCGATAAGAAAATACAAATTTACGTTCGTCGATGAGACGCGAGCCGGTCGATCGTCGTCAGTGCGTTTCGTAACGGCGTGTTTTTTACAAAGTACCGTCGGGATAATGTCTTAACTGGGTGCTACCAGGAGTCGTTTACACATTGATCGTGAACGAACTGGTATATAAGTAGTCGGTAGAGTCGTTTGCACTTTGCACCAAAAAGTTGTCCGGCGCGGCTCGCTCGGCTCGCGTGATTATAATCAGCCGCGGTCGCCTCCGTATATCCACAAAATTTGCATATGAGACGTACGATGCTCGCTTTTTTTCGCGTCGCTCCTTGCGGGCGCTCGATGAAAACGCACCGTCGGATAATTAATAATCACCGAATACCAGGCGGTTTTCGATTATTTTTAACGGTAAAAACATACTGCGCGCAATTATAAACGTAAATACACCGCGCGGCCCATGATGCTCCCGTGAGGTAACGGTGCAAAATAATAATCGCGATGAAACGAACGATCATCACGGGAAGAAACTGCCGTTCGGCTTGCGGCGACGGACCCGTTTTCTGTTACTGAAATTCGTACGCGATTACGCGCCGCCGTCGACGCCGCTGCGACGGCGAGAAAATTACTTTCGGCTGGGAAAGAAGCCTCTTCGGAGGAAATATCACGTATCTTCACACTCTTCGCCTCGCCCAATTTTGCACGCTCTCGCCTCGCCTCGGTCGCGGCAGAACGATGAGCGAGGGGAGGACCTCGTTCCGTTGATATTTGTTCCGCGCCGCTCGATAATGCACTTAATAGCCTCCGAATTACTTCGTAAATGATCGATCGATCACTGTTTAACGAGCGAAACCGCGACTATATCCACGCATTTATTCGTTCTACATGTAACGATGTCCACAAATTATTTTCGAAAATATTCAACTATATCAGTCGGGTTACTTATATATAAAAAAATAACGAAATTGTTCACGTTTTAAAAAAGTTTGCGTAACAAACTATTAAAATGGCATGAATTATAAATTAGTTATTGTATGGTAAAAAATTAAATTAGGAGAAAGAATATCATAGTCGACAGGTTCACTTTGACAAGTCAGTATAATCTAGAATTATTAAAAATAATTTTTATTATTTTTACTTGCTTTAAATTGTTGATTAATATCAATTCAAATCAGCAGTTTTATCTCTGAAACTTTATATAGGGGAGAGTTGCCAAATGCGTACCACTTAAGCTATTTTTGGTTATATTTTACATTTGGTACCTTTTGGAATGCAAATAAATGTTGGAAATTGTAG
>VBVR01001197.1:0-33367 GCA_011638315.1 Tetramorium parvispinum | reverse complement strand
CGCTCTACCTGCTCACGAGAGTTGTCGCGCCAATTACAGGACACCCTGTATATATATATATATATGTGTGTGTATAATTTATATTAAATATAAGTTGTAAGAAATCTAGACTTTTTCCAGAAAGGTTTAAAAATTTCAAACTGAAATAAGTACAAATGAAAATAGGTAGACAGATAAATAAACAAATCTGAGTCAGACTAACACATCACGAGAACAAAGAACCGATCTAATGTTGTCTGAGAAAATAACAGCGTTGACTTTAGACGGATTGCGGATTCGCAGTATATAGTCACCACGGAAATCGGAGATTATCTATACTCGACACAGATATTATTATCGTCGAACCTGCGCCGTAATAAGCACGATAATTTGCGCAACATAAGCGCCATTGTACACCGCATATACCGCGTGTATATTACCTGTATATACTTGATGTACACACCTTATGTTGCAAAATGATATTAATCGCGAAGATTTGCCGCGAGAAATCCCTTCGTACTTCGATCGATTGTCGTACGATTCTCGATGACGAGATCTCAGATCCCGTTGCGGTGGCTGGTGGAGGGGCGGGGGAGGGTACGTATGTAAAAAAATCCTTTTGAAAAAAAACAGCCGAGTGACAACAGGAAGTGGGACACTTTGTAGTCGGTGCAGTGGGTGAGAAATAGTAAGTGAGACGTATCCAGCAAGTGAACGAGTGGCGGTGCATACTTACGTCCCGTTAAAGGGTGCATCAGAGCGGGGTGCGAGGTGGCTGCTGCAGCGGCTGGTTGCTTGGGTTTGCTAACCTTTGTGTTACTTTTTGCAAATTCCAAACGTATGGTTTGTGGCATATCAGGATCGAATCTAACCCCCTGCTGCAAATAGATTCCCTAAATTAGTAAATCGGGAGCACACGTGGATGGATGGTGGTAGTGTAGTAAGGCAAAGATGAGAGAAAGAAAAAAAATGAGAGCGACAGTGGAGAGCCCTTCTTTCGTCACTAGCGTGTCGGGTTAGTCTTCCGTCAGAAATAAAATTACACTTTTAATAGACCTTGCATGTTTTTCTACGTGTATTGTGTTTCTTTTCATAACAACTTCTTAAAAGTGATCCTTTGGTTGAACGGCAAAGAATTGTAAATTATCTTTTAAAGATAAAAGAGTTCTATGTGTATTATATACCTGTTTTGACAAAAAATTAACATATTCATTACGTTAAAAATATTTGCTACTCTATGTATTATGAACATTTCTACATATAATATATATTGATATGACATACATATGTTAAAATATTTTATTCAACAATTGTCATGTAGTTCTTATGCAAATTTTCCTGCAGTTTTATCCTTATTATCCATAATAATGTCCACAGAAATAGATCACGCTATCTACTCTAATGATATCGAATCACGTTTCTTTTGTGATGTGAAAACTATTTTCCTTCAATATTTTTCACTGACATCGCTTATTTTATATCATAAATTTAACACAAAAGTAAGCCAAATAGAGA
The DNA here is from genome assembly GCA_011638315.1 of Tetramorium parvispinum. Lineage (NCBI taxonomy): Eukaryota > Metazoa > Arthropoda > Insecta > Hymenoptera > Formicidae > Tetramorium > Tetramorium parvispinum. Next base: position 31,873 of record VBVR01001197.1, on the reverse strand, counting down.
TGTGTACGAAAACGTGAACGTTAATCTACATTTCATAAATCGTTGGCAATCGGATATTTTGTCAAAATGATTTACTTTTGTTTATTTTAAAACTGACAGTGCAAAACTGTATAGAAACATTTAAATATTATTTTTTCAATATAATCATAATAGAACAACGTAAAACATTACATTAATTATATATTCAATTACTTATTGATAACTCTTGCATATAAATATAATAAAATATATTAGTAACAAATTTAACAAATTTATTCTATAAATGTTCAAACTAATTTATTCACATAAATTGTATCTCAACTTGTAGAAATTAAATTAACTTAATCGTGATAGATACTTTCATTCTATATCAACCATCATATCTTTTATCATAAATTGTTAAAAAAATCTAATTACAGAGATATTTTATCTTTTTAAAAAAAAATCTAGGAATCAAAGAACTGTGCAATAAAGTTTTATCATAAAAAATTTTTCTCACTGATTTTTAAGGAATAAAAAAATATCGGAAGACTCACAAGCTACGCCAAATGCAGCGTTCAAACTCTATTCAGACTATGGCGTATGTTTTGCGCGTGCGAAATCAAACCGAAGAGGCCGATCGAATCACAGGTGGCTAGCGACGAAAGTGATGTAGGCATAATAATAACATGAGATTACGCCAGGTAGAAGGGAAATTAGCACAAGGGCGTGTAGACATGTATTCATGTATGTACGTATGTGTGTGTTTCTCTCCTTGTACGTGTATTCATAAGGTGGCTTGTTAGTCCGTTCTAGGGTGTTTCCAGCGGAACGTGTCCATCCGACAAAAGGATGTTTCTCTACGCGGTACGTATATACGTACGTAGTAGTATACCGTTACCGTACTTGGGTTATATAACATTGCAGATTGCGTGAGGTCAGTTGCAACGGTATGGTAGAGTTATACGGGGTGACCAATTTAACCAGAAAACTCGATCTGATTACTGCTGTGCAACGAAAGCTGTAGAGCTATTCGCGCCCGAATTATACATAGGTATATGCCAAAGTATATCGCGTGACGTTACGAAAAAGTTTTTAAATCAACGTTGATCACCCCGCAAATATATGTATTTACAGATACATATATACGCGTTACATATAAATATATTCATATTTCAAATGATCAATACGTGTATTCACAGTTATCGTGCACAAAAGAAAATTAAGATTATTTTTTAACTTGTGTGATACGGTTAAATACAATGTTGTCTGTAAAAGTCTGTAAAAAGTATTGAAAATTTTTAAATTTTAGAATTGTAAAACTCAAAGAGAAAAATGCGAAATGCCCAAAGATTTAGAAAATTCATCCAGGAATTAAAAATCTAAAATATTACAAATATTATAATATTCTGAATTTATAATATTCCTTTTCCGAATTAGTAAGAAAGTGATGTATAAGTAAAATCGATCATTTATTTTTTTTCTGCCATACTCCATTACAGTTTGCAGAGAATTTCTTTCGCACAGTGTCAGCGAATTTTTTCAATATACTTAGATATATGTATATGCAACGGGATGATACTTGTCGGAAGGCAAACAACACCATATATAGATATATCGATAATGCCACACGGTGCAGCGTTATTACAATACGCCTTGGTACGTATACAGGTAGACAAAAGGTAGTACTACGTTAGGTCCCAATGAGAAAAAGAGAGAAAGATAGAGAGAAAAAGCTACGGTAGAGAGAAATGAGTAGTCAGATAGAGAGATCTCGTGGATGTAGTAACTAATGGAGGTAAGAGCTAGAGGTAGAGCATTAACCCGTGCCAGCTGGAGAATCTAAGGCAGGGTGGAGTCGTAAAGAAAAAAAATACTGCTGGGCATATCTGTACGAGTGAGTGTCACTGTGTATGTATACTAGATCAACCGCGCGTCAACTCTGAAACCCTTGGGAGAAGTCTACCACTTTTCCCGCGACTTTTCTTTGCCTCGCGACTCCTGCGAGAAAAGGGCTATTACCTGCAGATCCTGCTTCGCCGCCTCCGCGCCTGCCCTTGTGTGAAAAGTCACGAATCCCACCGGCTGAAATAAGAAAGAAGAATACAATAAAAAGCATTTTGTTCGTCGCATTTACGATTAGCATCTCTCCCTCTCTCTCCCTTGACAGGCCGCCATTAGTTTGCTGGCGAACAAACTTAGAATCGCCAACGCATTTTTGCTATCCGTATTGTTTTCACTTGGGAACGCTTGTCCTTCATAATAAGTATATATTCAGATAAACAATCACTGTGCAAAGTAATCCGCGATTATCGGATAAAATGTTAAAACGGATTGATTAAAAAAAGTTTCATATTATCTATATACACTCCTGAAACTTAATTTGCAAAAATATCTACATTTTTTCAATTTTTATCTTATCTAAACAAAGAAATAAATCATAATTGCATAAATCATTAATTGTAAATTACCATTTTATAGATATTTCATATGATTAATATGAAATTTTCCCAGAAACAGTGATTAAAAAATACATTAAAAAATAGTCATCCTCTTCTTAAAAAAAAATAGAATAAGTATATAATTCCTTTATTCGAATAAAGGAATAAACTTTAAATTTATTCAAATAAAATATTCAAATAAAACTTTGAATCTACTGCTAATGTTATTATTGAATCATCTTAAAAGTAGAAATGTAAAAATAACTATATCAGTCCCTTATAAAATGTAAGCTGTTAGTAACATATATACAAATTAATTATATTATTAAAAAATAAATTATTTTACTAGTTCACGGCAATTTGATTTATAATCTTATACCATGACAGTACACTCAATAAATACAATAAATGCAAAAAGGTATTTTACCATCGATATAACGTTGCAGTTATAGAAAATATCTTGCTGACCAAGATTATCATAGAGTCAATGTCGCGCTTCCTTTCTCTCCTGGCTGCATCGCAGGTTGCATCTCTCAATATACACTCTCAATATGCACCCTTTTATCTGCGCGCGCGCAGCCGCTAATTTATTCGGTAGACGGCATCGATTCCATCGGTTTATACAGAATTAACGGAGCAACGAGGACGATGGGGCGTCGCGACGCGAAAACGCGCGGATCAATCCGCGCTAACGATCGCCAGTCAAGGCGAACCTACTGCGCTTCATAATGCATCGCGTGATTGCACCAGCTGCAATCGAAGGTGTCGATTCTATCGATGCGATGAGATAGAAATGCCTGATCGTTAACGCGGGGATTCGTTACTCGCTGCCGTTTGCCTCCACGCCACGTCCCTCGAATATTCATGTATCCGAAAGAATAAAATTGGATCCCACTCGATCGAGTGCGCGCAATCTCGAAATCGAAGCACCTTGAGAAAGGAAAAGTTAAAATGCAAATACCTAATATTTAGCCAATTTATAAAATATTTCGCAGTAATCTTCTCTAAAATCAATACCTACCGTAATTATTGCACAATACTAATGATTCTAATATTATATTAATATCATCACGTAATACATTGCAAAAACAATGAATTTTTACAAGATCTTACTATTTTTATTTCTTAAATATTTCGCGAAATAAAACCTAACGTTAAGGGAGGATTTATAGAACGAGACTGATCGAATTGGTCTATTCATTATATTTAGATTAATATTTTTGTAGAAGCTTTACGAAATAGTTCTATGAAAAATTTAGATCCAATAAACTCGCAGTCATAGATCTTAAATCAAGCGCGATTAAAATTACAAACGGAAAAAAGCGGACGTACCGCACTTTCACCTGACGCACGTAACGGGCATTCAGCTCTCGCAATTGAACGCGGCGTGCACCACCGACCCGTGGCCGTTTTTATTCCGTTATTATATATGGCGGGTGCCAATCCGTTTTCATCTCTGTTCGAATATCAGATACAGTCACGCCGGGAGCACGCGGGCTTTCTAGCGTGCATCGCGCGAATTCGCGGAATAATTCTTATCGGGACACGGAATACCCAAATGTAATATCGTCGTTTTGCCATCAAGCGGTTTTTTATCGATACGTGCATCGTGATGCGATGTAGGTTAATGGTCATGCGTGCAGTGGCCACGGGACGATCGATTTCCTTCTTTCGCTTGTATTTTTCTTCTTTCTTCTTTTTTTTTCGTTGCTGTTGTCGCACACCGCAGTCCTATGTATACACGAACCGCGACGGCGTGTATTGGCTTTTCTTCCGGGCATCGGCGTTCTTTATGCCGCCATCGCGGCGGCGACAACCTGCACCCGTATGCACCATGGCCATGTAAATGCGCATGTAATTATGCATGTAACCTCAGACAGAAACAGCCACCACTTCGCCCAAGATGCAACGCGGTCATATATAATCGAAGGGTCTGAGAATTATGATGCCTACGTCGCGGATCTTTATTTAACGACGCTCGTTGTTCACAAGATTGTCGAGTTTGAGTGTCCCGAAATTTAATTGAAATTGCCTCGCTTCTACCTTTGCGTCGAAAATATATTTTTCTCTTCGTAAGAAAAGTCAATAAACGCAGCAAACAACGTGAGAACAAAATACAACCGAACAATTTAGACACTCTTCATTAACTCTCTTTCACAAAATAGATTTTCAATGATAATAATAACTGTTACGTATTATCAAATAATTTAAAAAACCCGTTAAGAAATAATCATTATTAATTTCATCACGCAAAAGTTATTATATTGTGGCATTCATCCGATAATCTCAATGTAATAATAACGAAAGAGAGCAAAAGGTTTCTTTCGTTATTTCGTTAAAAACGAATTAATGTTGCAATATTATTTACTTCGTTTTTATAAATCAAATGAATTCCGAGAGGCAAGTAATTAGCTATGCTGTACAACTGAAATTTTTTTTCGAGTTAATCAATAGCAGGTGCGAGAGAAGTTTTTATCGGGGGACCGTAATCCTCTATTATTATACGATCGATTTAATCTTACTAAACTGAAATCGACTCGAATTTAATCTGTAAAAGAAACCGAGAGAACTGTAATCTCAATTGGATCAAGAGGAGATAAATTCTCGCTTGTAGGAGATTTTCAACGGCAACTCTCCACAGCGGAGATAAATCATCATCACCGAGATCACAAAGGGGCTTTGTACGGACTCCGCAATGGCACATCACACTAGATAACGGAAGAATGCGGGACAACAAAAGCTTCTAACAACATTTGAAAATCTTTTCAACGCGTCGCCATTTTTGAGAAGTTGCTCTTCGGCTACTGCTTTTTCGTTCCCGGCGCAACGATGACCGAAGGAAACAAATGGCAGAAAGGTTGGTCCGACCCGCTATCGATTCGCACAGTCAGTCGTACCCAACCGTGCCAGTAGCCAAGAAGGTTTAAGCAACGTTCACACGGAAACTGTGCCTCTCCGGCTCTGTGCCTCCTCGTCCGTTTTATTCACATTCTGCTCGTATTATATCCAATTACATCACCGCGACCATTACGAGCCGCCGCTTGCGCCGTTCTGCGCTGCTTACAACGAGGTCAAACCACATGCAGGAACGAAAACATGTTATTAACTTTATTCTGCGTGGTATATTCACGGATTATCCTGATAATCAATGTCGAACATAGATGGAATTTACGATGCTAGACGAAACAAGGATTCCTTATTTGGACATTTCACAAATGTTATAAGACAAAGCTTCAAATTCACTAACGATAAAGAAATAATATTTCCAGTTTTTAATATTTGAAAATTTATATAAATTCAAGGATTCACATATGCGGAGTTGAAATATCAGATTTGTTACATTCGCACAACAGGAAATTGATTGTTATATTCGAGAATATACAGAACCGGGAATTGAGATCAAGTTCAAAGATAAAACCGTAAAATCAAATTGATAGATTTCATAAATTCACGGAAAACAAATCCGAAGTTCTGCATTGAACGAAAGATCTGTAATCTCTAAAATTGATAGCTCTAAGAATCTATAGATATCGAAGAACTCACAAATTTCAAAATTCATCTCATCTTGCAATTCACAAATTTTAAGTACGACTAAACTACGAATGCAAGATAAATTCGAGCCTGTCGTCACATCCCAAGGCTCCATAATTCTCATTATTCCTAACTGTAAAGAATAGTAGGTCAGAATGGAATTTGAAGATTTGCTATACCCAGATCCATTATAATTTTTTTAGCATCCGCCACTCGACGTTCCTCGAGTGAAATGAGATTCTTTAGCGGTCGATAGAATCGTCGCAGTTTTATTTTAGAAAGTCGTAGTATCTATCGCGCGCGAGATGCAAGTAAAGGCAAGTAAAGGCTACAAAATAAAAAAAAATAGATATCAGAATAAAAAATGTTAAAATGCTTTATGGATTAAGGACTTTACAGCGTCAGTATGCTCTCGCGTGTACTGTTCTAGCGTCGCCGCATAAATTAATGTTATCTCGGGGGATTATACTGGGTTGAGTAGCGCGCGATGGCATTGCCGCATGATGAAATTTGATGTATTTCTCTCTGTCGGCTGATTAGATATTTTTAAGGCTTCGTGACTCACGTAATCAACGAGTGCGCTTTGAATAAATAAAAAAAGCTTTTAGCATAAGCAACTACCGTTTTTAATTTTTCATTTTAAAACTGCAATTTTAATATTCGCGAGTTCGAAGCTCACGTAACGTGGAATAATAAGACGTCAAAACACTTTTCATTCTTTCATATATAGAAAGAAAATAATGCAACTCTTGCAATGTATCTCTGAAATACTGCAAATTGTAATTTTCAAAAAGAAATTTGAAAAAAAAACCATGTTTTTATATCTTGTAGAACAAAGAAATTTTACTCACAATCAGTGATGATAAATTTATGTATATATGTAATAAGTGAAATTTGATGTATTATATAGTTTTGTTAATAAAAATAGGTCGGTAAAAAAACTCGACAAGAGTGTATAACACAGAATGCATGAAATCACGTAAACTCCCCCGTGGTCCGAAAATTCGATCGAAACTTGCGGTTTGACCGACCAACTTTTTCCATTCGTTTTTTCCCTTGAGAATAGTCATGCTAGAAAAAAGAGAGAGAGAAAGAAGGAGAGAGAGAGTTTTCACTATTTTCACTACTTCACGTAATTGATTCGAAGTTTTCTCAAAATGTACGTTTTCTAGAAATGTGCAAGAAAAGCCGGGATCCAATTTTATCTCTTCGTCTTCTCAAGTGCATGAAGAAACGACGTATATCGACAGTATCGAGCTACCTCGTGCACGAATCTAGGTCAAATTTATCTGTGTTAAAAGCTCTATGCTGCGCTTTTTTCAGAATGTTAAAAAACGTGATATCGAAAACGTAACAGCAACTAATTATATCGTCAATTAAGCGATGGCAACTTACCGACGCTGTTTTCCCATTTTTACTCGTGACTTTTAACAGCGACCCCTCGTACCCCTGAAACAGAAAAAATATTACATTATTAAAACTTCTATCATATCAAAATATTGTTTGTTAGCGATACAGTTAAATAAAAAAATTGACCAACTTTATATGAATATAATATCTGTAGATTTTGCTTAAAAAAGAAAACAAAGCTCTCTGATGATTTTATCATATATGAAATAGTATGAAATAAGAACTGAAAAATAGACATACACAAATCTGCTTTTCATTTCTAAATAGTAAAATATAACATAAAACTATTTTTTGTTTTTAAAAATGTGGTAAAAATAATTTAGACAGTCTTCTTTGATCAAATCTTTTAATATTTTAAAGTAATTGTTTTAAAATAGAAAACGAATGTTACAATATTCAATTAAATATTTGAAAATTTATAATAAAATAATTAATATTTTTAAATGACTAATATAGAAATATAATTTTAATTCTCAGAAACTATTTTAAAAATATAATAATGTATACGATTGCGTGACTTAGCCAAAATATATTTGCCTTGGATCTTTTAGCCACAAGATTTACGGAAACGATTCAGAATAACAGAAAGTACCGAATAAAAAGTAAGGCAAGACATTCATATATTTTATTAAATATTTAACATAAATACTAAAGTATGCGTGACTTTCTTAACGACTATCGCTTCAACTATTTACTGCTAACGTGCTCTATTCCGTTTCCTGAGATACGAGAGAAGCCGATTATTAGTCGTGTAAGAGAGTTTTTAATTTGCTGCGAGTTTAATGTGTAACACTTCGTTATTGCGCTATTGAGAATCTTATTTCGTGCTACCGTTAAAGATTAAGGAGAATCCTCACAGTAACATTTCCTTAATTTTTATAATAGAATCGCAAGTGGAACGCACGAGATGAGCACTCGGTTACATGCGAACGCTGTAAGTAGTGTTCATTACCAGAGTACCAAACTGTTAATAATTGCACGATCGCGATGGAAGTGCTAATTAACGCAGCCGCAATTAGAGAGCGCGGTAAGTCTCGGAACGTTTATCCGACGTGCTACGAAACGTTTTTCGAATTCAAACTTGCATACGCGAGCACATCGCAAAAATGCTTTATTGCATTTTCCGAGATTTATATTAATAACATATCAATTAACTGTAGCTGCAATTATAATAATTATCTGAAAATAATATATAATACATATATATAACAAAATAAAAGTAAATTCTAATGGAAACTTTTACAATTCAATTTATAATTTTTAACCCTTCAGTAGGCGCGTGCGGTGTATTTTACACCCCAGACTTTTATTTTTCCTAGATTTCACATAAGCGTCCTGACGCGTTTTAGTATAGAATCAATTGTGAACAAGGAAACGTTAAAATTAAAGGTCCGATTTGTTTATACATTCTAAAATATATGCAACAACGAATAACATTAAACAAAAAATGAAAAATAATAATTAGTTTATTATTTATAACATAAATAGTGTGGAGTGTAATTTACATCCCACGCGTCTTCTTACGTTTTAAATTTTGACGTGCCCACTGCAAGGAAAAAAAATTAATTTCAAATCAACAATATTATTCTCATATATAAGCAAAAATATAAAATCTTCTTTAAAAGTTTTGATAATCTTAAACAGACAATAACTTGCTCACATAAAGAAATTTTGTTTCTGTTTAAGATTATCAAACTCTTAAAAGGAGATTTTATATTTTTGCTTATATGTATATGAGAATAAAATGTTGATTTGAAATTAAAGTTTTTTCTGTGTGAAGGGTTAAGAATATAAAAATATGTGTTAAAAATTTTAAATAATTATTTAAATACTTTAAATATTTTGTAATTATACTTTAATTCTATTGACTGTTTTGTTTTGATACAATTATCTAATTAATAATTCAGACATAAACGTATTATTATTTAAATAAATTAGGAAATTTAATGATAAATTTGAATTTCATCTAAATGTCTCACTTTAGACGCAACGGATCGATGCACGAGATTTCCCAAGTATCTGTTACAACATTCTTGGCACTCGCGAGCTTCTTAATCTCGCATCATTAATCAGCCTGTCTTAAACATGAAATATTGCTGCATAGTTGTTGATATCAATTAAAATAAAAATTCTTAAATGTAAAATCTAAAATTTAATTTCGCATTAACGTTATAATAATTACAGTAAGGTTAAATTGATTTGTATCTAACACAAATTATTAGATTGATCAATCAATCATTGTTTTCTATAACTTTTTACATTAAAAACAATTTATGCATATGTCATTATAAATTTCAATATTAAATTTTCATTCTAGCGATCTAAAAAAATATGATCTTAGATTCTTACAATTAGATATATCGGTACGTGACATTTCTAAAGTATCCATTTCAACATTCTTGGCGCTCAGTTTGGACTCGCACATTATTAATTAACTCCTTTAACTATGAAATATCGCAGTCATTAAAAAGCCTCTCGGGGGAGTATAATCGAGTTTTCACTCGCATATGTTGTGCTCGTGCGATACCATGTGCAAGTAGTTCCTGCACTTCTCCGAAAGTTTCGCGTTGGTTTACGTCGGCGAGCAACTGATCTGCCTGGCTTTTCTTCCGGCGCGGTGCACTGAAAACTCGTCGTAAATCCACGGAAAATGGGTCGTACGGATTATGCGCAATGTATAACGTTACGATATCTCAAAGACGATTAATAACCAGATTCGCGCGACGGGAATCTTCACGTGTGCAAAAGATTTGTGGGCAAAAATAACGCGCGGTGGTGCCACTCAAGGTTTATTGTTCGCGGTATGTGTCGCCAGTTATGTGTCGTCGTATCGATGCCAAGAAATCGTATTCTCTCTTGATACGAGTAGTTGCAGCATTTCGCGCGTAAGACGATCGCCGTCAATATACATCACTCCCACATCGCAGTCGGTGCACATTGTACGGAAAAACACGCACGTTTCCGCGCTGACGACACTTGTAGTTTCTATCGTGATACGATTTTCAACTCTTCAATAAAATAACATGCTTTGAGGCAATTGTAACAATAATTTCAATTTTTTATTCGACAATGTCATACAATAATTTCCTGCTCATTCGCGAAATAAAAATTTTCGTATTTAATGAAAAAAAATTAATGTATGTCAAGAATCACGATCATATTAAAAGTTTATGCGTAGACAAATTATTATTTCTTGCTGATAGAACGCATCAGATATCGTATCCAAAATTTTATCTAGGTCATAATAGAAAACGAATAGTGTGTATCAATTGGGTAAAAACAATTTGATAGCATCAACCGATTTCTGTGATACGTGTAGATAACAATATTTCATTTTTCATTCAGTTTTAAAAAGTTTACTTTAATAGGAACTTTTAACGAAGATAATTAAATTTTTTAATTTCAGGAAGTATTAAAAGAAATTGAAATTTAAAGTAAAAAAAAATTCATTTTTAAATTCATAGGGATATTTAAAAATCAGAAAATCAACAAAAATCCACTTAAATCGCAACAATGTTAAATGGGGAATTGATTAGCATAATCAATCTATAATATACAAAGAATTTTATCACATTACTATGCAAATTTATATGTTAATAATTGTATGTAATGTCACTTAGTCTTTTCAATCCACGTTTTATATTACTGAAATTATCTTGCAGCATTATTAATGTATCAAATCATCGTATATAATTATCGTACACTTACGTATACAAATAATAAGATAACGCCAATTCTATATAACGCCTTTCATGATTGCATAAACGCAGTTTATGAGTTCATCGAATATCCTTTCTCTTCTATTAGACCGTAAACCAATCAGAAAATTACTGTATTACATTTCATCGTGTAAAATCATTATTTAAAGTGCCCCGGGACCGTTACGTAAAGAAGAGACGCTTTTCGGACGTCTCTATGTATACTTCGCTCACGGTACCGGCGCTCGCGGTACCGACGAAAATGTAATTCCCAGCACACCCACGCGACTAATCCTAATCTCTTTGAGCGAGGAGCTGCTCACAACGATTTCATGAATATACAAAACAAGGCTCGAAGCAAGGAGTAAAAAAAGCTATGTCGCGCATCGCCGTCTTTTTCGCCGCGTCGAATAACGACACGCTCGAGAGAACCTCCCGGATTTAACTTTCAAGGGAGATTTCCAAATGGAGCGAGAACAATTTCGCCGTTTTTCCACCTGTCCTTCCTTTCCCGGCAACAAATAACCGCGGTTTCTCTTCTCTCCGGACACTATCGATCTAAATCGCGATTGAATTTCCGTCGTACTGAACGTACACGAAATGTATTTAATTTTCACGAGCATAGTCTTTGACAAATTTTGCCAGATTCTTCATTAATTAGATCATATCGGTATTGAAAGAGGAAGCATTAATTTAGAAATTGTAATTAAATAAATTTCCTTTTATTAACTTGAAAATTAGGTATATTTCTTTTTCATAAAAAAATTTATTTTTTCTCAATTTGCTATTCTTTCAGTTTATAAAATTTCATCTATTTATCAACTTGCGTTTTCAATAGTCAAAATATGAATGCAAAAACTAAAAATAACGAGAGTTTTTGTATACATGCCGAATTACGGAATATGAAGAGAAGCATCAAATTCCATGGCTATCGATTTTTCATCTCTGCTGGTGTCGGAGCTTGAAATGCAAGCTCGTAATTGGCACCGACATAATTAACCCCCTAGACAAACTAAACTAGGATCCCGAGTCGGGTAAATATGACGTTATAGAGGAGTACCGTCTCTCCTGTGGCGGATGGTCGGCGTAGACGAGTATGATTCATAAGGGGAATATTCCCCTTGTGAATACAGTTCGAACACTTCAGTCATAATGTTGCGTTTCGCATGATACCACGAGAACCGTAGTTGAACTTATTGAACGATGAGTTAAACGTGGCAGCGAAGAGTCAAACGAGGAAAACAAAGATAATTGACGCGATAACGAAGGCAGAAAGAAATTACGCAAAATCGTCCGAAAAATATGAATATGAATATGAAATGTATTGTACAGTGATGTGAGATCAATTTCAGAATACCAGTTTGATATTTTTTTATAGAGATATTTAGAGATTTGTATTTATGCTACAAAAAAATTAATTAATTAATAACTAATGCACAATCAAATTAAATGGCTTAATTATGAAATTAATAAAAAATTATGTTTTTAATTGTTATTCTAATAAACATTCAAAAATTTAAATCCTAAAATGTCGCATTTTTTCGAAATATAAATATTCCGAAAATTATAATTGCAATAAGCCATATTCCAATAACCCAATAATTTCGTGTTCTTCAATTCTGCAATTCATTTCTGCTCTTTTTGAACTTTGTTTCCGTTTTCGTTTTTCGATTATGTTTCACGATAGAATATTAATGTTACGAGAACTTTAGAAGTCCTTCAATATCGCGTTATTCACATTCGCGAAGGCGATGGGTCCTCCCGCATCACCGTCGGAATATTTGACTTCTCAAATCTGGAATTCTCCCGGACCCTTTGATCTCAACATCGCGAATGCACATCTATGTATAAAATAAAGCGAATAGGGAGAAATTCTCTGAGAGAGATTCACCTCGTACGCTCTGAAAAGCAGATAGAGCTCCCTCGGCTTGGTGTCCATCGGCAAGCCGCTCACGAACAAGGTGCGCACCTGAAACAAGAGAGAAAGAGAACGATAATTGAGTTAATTAACCTAATTGGCTGGTGTAGAGGGAAAGAACAGCAGTCGAGAAATACAGAGACAGAGACAAGGATAGATAAACAGAGAGAGGGAGGGAGAGGGAGAGGGAGAGAGAGAGAGAGAGAGAGGGAAGAAAAGACGAGAAAGGAGGTGTATATTCAGACTCAGAGACAAGGAAACCGACTTTCTCGATTTGACTCCTGCCCTCGTCCTGCCAGATGAGTCGATAGCTAATTGCAGAATCAATGTGAGATGCCCCAAGACAGGAAGAAGTCGGTTCCCTCGTTCGTCATCCTTTTTAATTTCGCGATTAATTCGGCAATTTACGGAGGCAATTCCAATTAATTGTGGCGCAACCCCTAAAGATATTTCTTCCCTTTTCGTGATATCGATCATCTTTTCCGGCCGCTCGTTATTAACGTCGGTGTGGCTGAATTAATACGATATTATGTCGCTTTCAAGAAAATGCAAATCAACTTTTCGTATTAAATGCCGTTCGGGAACAATACAGCGAGAAAGAAGACCGATGCTGATTCGACGCAGCTTTCGCTAGCAAATGCCTATTAAACGCAATTGATGCGTAGATAATTGTTAATTAAGTGTCCTCGATTCAATAAGAATGTTAGTAATTCGTTTATTAAGCGTAGTTTTTTATTATATTATAAAAATTAATTTTTTTATAACAATTTAATTTATGTATACTTAAAATATTCTCATTACATATGTATTAAAATTGAGGCTGTAATTGATTTACATAAAAATTTATATAAAACATTATTAGAAAGAAAGTATTTTATATTAAATAATTCCGAAAAATAACTCTAAAAGAAATTTAGGTAATTTCGAAAAAAATGTTGAAACGGAAAGTAGAGTTTGTACAGAAATTGTTTTTCTCGGTGTAGTACTTAGTCAACTTTCTTTAACTATTCACGAATTAATAGCTAGTTTACCGTGTTTCTTGTCACCTAAACTTACAACGTTGATAAAAACCTGGCCGTTAAAGCGCTAAAGCGAAACACGTAACCGCAACCGTGTCACAGGGCGGGCCGTCTACTAATGGATGAGACTAAGAGAGTAACCGGTAAAGTTTCGTCGGCCAAGTTACATGAGCGTCTTACACCGACTGGGCCTTAAGTAATTGCTGCGGCTATGTACACACACTCGCACATGCGGGCGTAGGTGCGCAGGTAAGTGCGACACCGAGGCTGTCTCGCGCTCGCGCCCGCGCCGTCTAACTTATAATGATCTCCACAGCGAAGCATCAAATTGCCGCAATGAGGTTGCAGCAATTAATAAAGTTAAGAAACATCGCAGCGGTTGTAAAAGTATGATGCACGCGCGCGAATCTAATTACAGAGTCTTTTTCTCCCGCTCCGTTGCTCACATAATTAATTTTTGTAAAAGCGACTTTGTCTTATTGTCGACCATCAAATGTCTCGACAACAAGTCTCAACAGTTTCGAAATGAATTATTGAATAAAATCAAATATGGATATCAAAGTAATACAGGTTATCAAGAAAAATTCTGATTATATAAAAAAATGAAATATAACAGAAACTATAAAGGTGATAAATAATACTTCTTCCAAGTGTTTATCTTCGTAATAACTGTATTTATATCATTAAAACATCTCTTAGAAAAGAGCAGAAAAATTGTTTTGCATTAAAGAAACTATTAATAAGTTTCTTTAAATTGTTTAGAATTACACGGAACCTCGATAGTTATCGGGACTTTGCTACACTTGCACGTTGATATCGAGCCTGGTAAACCACGTCGATCGAGAAGGAAGGAACGCAAATTATCCTTCTCAGCAATTATCCGATTAGATCGCAGAATAGATCTCCGCCTACTTGCGCGAAGCTGAAGGCAGTTCAGAGAAAAAGGCAACTCTTAAATCGTGTAGTGAAATTCCTTAGAAGAATGTAATTGCTCAATGCTTTGCAAATGCATGAGTTTTAATTTTCACGTCGGATTAGATTATCGTCCGCATTCTTGACAAAAAAATGACAAGAGAATTGAGAAATTCGACTATTTAAGAGAACTTGGTTCATTTGATTTCAAAACCTACAAACATTTCTATCAAATCATTCAAAGAGTTTAACGTTTGAAAAAGTCCAAATAATTCTTACCATTCTTATTTTATAAACATGTTAATCAGCTTAACCTTAATCTTGATAGTTGTTCGTGATAATATGATTATTTTAAATACAAAGTATATTTTCCGTTCCTTCATCGCCATATTTTCAATAAATAATTGATTTATGTAATTATACATTTCTTCGTTTTAACAACGTAATGAAATCGTGTTATTGTTCTGCTTACGAATATTACTCGTTCGTTACGCTAATTAAACACAGCACGCATCAGATCTTTATCCAGAAGATTGTAAGTTTCCTCTTTTACTTCTTCTTCTTCGTCTTCTTCGTTTTTTTCCGTGTTATGAATTTCGACCGCGTTTACAATCTTAGATGAGTTTTGTCAGGCGTAGTTTCTAAATGACAATAATTGATCATGGACGAGCGAGTCCGCTCCCAGGTTTGCAACTGACCGTATCACTAGTTCTCATTGTTTCATCTTCAAAACTATGTCGCGTCACTACTTGCACATCCGCTGACGACACTCCTCGTCCCATATTTGCGTTCCCCTTTTAGCGGTCCTTGTTATTTAGAAATAATTTTGTATACCGACTGCATGTGATAAATATACAAAATGTTGTTTTGTTTTTTTATTAATTTATCAATTCTTTATATAATTAAAAATATTTTTCTATTGAAATTATTTTTACCATACTGGGAATTCATTTACATCTAAATAGTTTCTAAGCTGAATTATTAGGAATTATATTGATCAGGTTTCAGGCAAATATTATTTTTTAATTTAATTTATGTTAAAATTTTAATATTACTTGGATGTAATTAAATTATTAAGCAAATAAATTTTAAATATTTCTTTCTAACAAAATTTATTAATGTAATCTTTTTCACGACATTTTAATTTTCAAATATCTTCGTAATTAAAATATAATCACATTCAAGTAATATTAAAATTTTAACATAATAAATAAATTAAACTGAAAAATAGCATTTGCCTCTGAAAACTGATCAATAAAATTCCTCAATAATTCATAGCTCGGAAACTATTTAGATATAAATTAATTCTCAGATAAAAATAATTTCAATAGAAAAATATTAATCGTATACTGGGTTTATTTCAAGATTGCACGATTGACAGAAGGAAGGCAGCGATTCGTTACCGTCCCCTCGTTAATTTCCGGCAGGAAGCGTCGAGGATAGAAAAGCAGCGCAAGCATGCAAGAAAAATATCTATAATCCCGAATTGATTTGTTCCAGGCAACTATAACTATATTATATTAAATTACTTCTTCAGTAATTAAATATTTTATAAGAGTTATAAAAGTCAGTTTATATTGTAAACAATTTTATACGCGGCCTAAAATTATATTTTACTGCAATAAATTTCGCTACAATGTATCTTCACATTAATATTATCATAAATTACATCGAAACATAAAAACTTTTCGCATACTATTATAAACGTACAAATCACGGTTGCAATATTAATTTACACATATCACAAAAAATTGTTTAATAGATTACCTTTATTTTAGCATTATTAATTAATTATATTTTTATAAACTTTAACTTTATAAATTTTTAATAAATTGTTAATCTTAAAAAAAGAAAGAAAGAAAAAAATTGGGGGCTTTTATATATATTCAGAATTTCCGTTATCTTATTTTTTTATTTTCTTGCTTATTCGCGGAGAGTTCTTGTTTTCTTTGTTAAACTGATCTATATTGAATATAATTGATATTTTAGCTATATCGAAGATTGTCCGTTTTAATTTTGCTGGGAATACAGACTTACGAATCGATCCGATAGCGTAAACCGAGAATATTTGCAATGTATGTATATTATTATCCGATGCAACAATACAAACGGGAGACCACTGTCTGGCTCAAAGCTCATTGCCTCGTAGTAACGTGTTGGCAGCGTCGGTCAAACGCAACGACTACCGCGGATTCGATTAATCTTGAATCAGAATTTACAGGTAATTCAAGAGCACGTCGAGAGGAACAATTTGTAAAATACACGCTTCGCCGGATTCCAAATGGAAATGCGCGGTTACAAACATATCTCTTTACAGGCAGATGGAGCAGAGCCGTGTGAGATTTATTCAATCCAATGAAGCTTTCGTTCGAACGTATACGCGTATCAACACAATCACAGTTGCGCGTGGGTGTCACATTCGACGTGCGAACAACTCGAAGCCAGTGCACGTTCGCATGTGTATACATAAACACTCGTGAATACAGGAAAAGCAGTAATAAAAGACTACATGGGAAATAGTGATAAAATAAAAGACAGCACAATTTTCTCTCCGACACAAATTATTTTATTCTTTCATAACGTGAACGTGTCATGTTGGAAACAACAGACAATTTGCTAGTAAAAATATTCAATGTACTGCTAGCAGCGGTCGGGATACAAGAATACTGAATCAAATTAACGTTGGCGAATAGGGAACGTTTTTTGACTGCGCGCATCATTCAGCAGTGAATATTTTTTCAGGCAAATAATAAAAAAAAGAGAAAAATAATTTATACATATATCTTGCAAAAGGTAACAATTTGTATTCATATTTTCGTCTAATTATTATTAATATCATAGTTTTACTAGTTTTTGGCATTACTATTATTATTTTTATATTAATAACCTGCTATTTAGCCTCTAATAATGTATGAATATTTTAATTTAAAAATTGTTCTATACGTTTAGTTAGAAGTTTTTAGATCATACGTTAGTAAATTTATATTTGAAAAATCCGGGCAAATCTCATCTTTGTTGGCTTCATATGTACACAAATATTAAATATAAAATTAAAATTTATAATTTAACTTTAAAACATATTCCCTGGAAGCTTTCTTTAGATACACTATATTTATTAATCACGTATTTTGCATTTCTCTTATTATGTTTAATTTTATGTGATAGAATTATTTGGCACATAGAGAAACATATTTAAATTAAACACAAATAAGTAATTCAGATATAGTAGTGAGAAATGTATCTTCTATTTTCTTATTCACTTCACTGCATTTTACTTATTAAAAAATTAACACGAATATGCGACAAGATAGTATCGAACTATATACGAATTATGGAAAATACAACTGCTGTGCTGTACAACTTCACGCGCAGAGAAATGTTCCGTATTTAGAGCGCATCTGAGCAATTTCACGTCTCGGTCGGCAAACCGGCCGCTAGTGACACCAGAACGTGAGAGAGAACAAAGTTTGCGGCCGATTTTTCCGGCTACGCGCACGCGGATTTCCGCAACGTGTTCTCAGGCTCTGACCGACAATTGAACGGTTCTGTGCCGTGCACAGCGTATAATTTTGTTCTTTAATTTTTAAATGGCTAAGTCGGTGACCGCAACTAAGGCGTCGCTGATTTCACCCGACAAACAGGATAAAAAGACACAATTGCAATCAGAATAACACAATCCTATTTCCAATGATTAAAGGATCAATCTAGATTGCGCAATTTATTGAGAGGTGCCTCTGCTTAGAACCCTACATCTAAACTACTTTAAGACTACTTAATTTTGCCTCTGGTTGTCTCTTTGCGATACTTTAAACAATTTTCTCTGCTTCAAACCTTTTACCACGGTGCTGATAAATTTATATTTTGGGTGGCTGAGAAAAAAGGTATACTCCTGCAAAACTATATAAAAAAATTCTTGCTGAATTTGAAGGTAACGCACACGAGAGATTGTGGCAGCGTTCCGTCTCCGCAAGGACGAATCAAAAATCAACATGACGAGTCATCGTAACTCTCGGCAATTAAATCGTCTTCGTGATCGCGATTATACGTACATTCGTGAATATTCACGTGACGCGTCAGCTGGCGGATTCACACTTTTCGATCTAATCTTCAAGTAATTACGGCGGGTGGAATTTTCGAGCGCTGATCCGAGCGAGGCGCGCCGAGGAGCAAGGAGCGTGCTTCCGTTAACGCGGGACGAAATAAAATACCGGAGCTAGGGTTCGATGGGCACAGGCTCGTTTTCAGCGTATACGTTCTCTACAGATGCACGCACACACAGGTTCGTACACGACAAACATAATTCGCATCATCTCCTTACGAGTATATCAGATTTTACAGTGGCCGCGTCGTGCAGAACGCTCGCATCTTGTAAATTCTCTGACATCTTTTATTTATGTTCGGACAACGAGAATTTTAAGAAATTTTATAGAGAGAATGTTAAATTTTTAAAATATAAAGAACTTGAAAATTATTTTTTTATAATTTAGTACTTAATAAAATTTTAAATATACATATATTAGAGTAATCTTATTTTATTATATAAAATAACTGTGGAATTTATATATAATACCATAATTATACTTTTTATCACTTTAAAAACCTATTTTAATTTAACAATTACATTGTTTTGATGATCCTGCCTCTTTGAATTTCTATTTTAAATAATAAAGAGCGTGTAAAATTCAAATTGTTAAAGTCTAAAACATAAATTCTGTATAAGAGTGCATTTTATTAATTAATTAATTAATATAATATATCTCTTTAATATCTTTATAATCTTTATAATATCAAATCTTTATGATATTCGAGAAGAAGCTACTATTTTATAGAACATAATAAACGTTCCATTTATGACAAAAAGATGCACCGGATCAAGACGCTGGAAGCGTCGTACCGCCATTTTTCTTCGCCTATCTTTATTCTTGCCAGAATTTTGGTGGTGTGAGGTATAATTAATAATAGATCAACCAGAAGGTGAACTATATCTTCGAGCCTTTAAATATAGTCTCGCACAGGAGTGCATCGCCGTCTGCAGCGATGCAACTCTGTTAAGTAATAACGACGATAGTAATCGTGTCGCACGAAATGTCGCAGAGCCACCAGATGTTTTAACTATACATTCTGCAGAAGATTTAATTGCAAAGTTACTTTGAAAATTCGATTTTCAACTCAATTTCGAACAGTTTCTATTTTTACGAGAATTTAATTTAAGACTTATCAGTCAAGAAAATTAGTAAGATAGAGTACTGAAAGAAACAATGTTTAAAAATTAAATAATTATAATTAATTATGCAAATGATACATCCATTAACATTATACAATATAAATAATCCATTAACATTATACAATATAATATAAATAAAATTAATTCAAGTTTTATAGGTATGTATGTTTCAGATGTGTTTATGTATCAATCCTAATCCTATAATATACACAATCAATACATTTATTATAAATACAAAACGTATTAAAAGAGAAAATAATTAACTTTGTATAAATTCTTTATTGTTATTTCAAAAATTTCTAAATCATCGGATATATCTATATAAAACTCCACTTGTATAAAATCTATCAAATACAATAAAAAATTGACCTTATTTTATGCGCTTGACACATTTAAACACGGAGTTTATCATCGAGGATAAAAATATCGAAGAAAATCGATAACCACGCGCAGGACGAATGTAAAGTATCGCCATTACACAGATCGCATAATGCCGGTTGTTAAATTGCGTGCGACGATACTGCTGTAAGGATAATAAAGCGTTATTAATTATCCTTCTTTATACGAGGCTACGGCCATTATCCTTCCCAAGGAGAAATACGAAGCGGTGTAAGTTAGTGGTAAGACATAATTAATAATAGGATCGCTAGGCGACGTGCTATTTTTACGTTCGCTCGGATATAACGTCGCTGAGTTTTCGTCGCCGATATTGAACGCGTCGTGCAAAAGAAAAGCCCGCGTTCGCTTCTTCGTGAGCCAAGAGAGCGTCTCGCACTCGTCACATCCCCTCGGGTGTCACAGAAGCGTACAAGTGTCATCCATAACAAAAGAGCGGAATTAATCGCGAAATCTCGGACATGCACGTGTTGAATCTTTCGTCGCGGTGAGTTACGTTGCCAGCTCGTTACTGCGCTAAATCACAGTTTCGGTAAGCCGCAAGATCGCACTTGCGTGCGGCGAGCAGAATATCGTTTTGTAAGACGTCCCTCGTCTGTCGGAAGTGACCTCCTCTCAACGAAAATCATTTAACGAAGTAAACATCTCCGTGAAACTGAAAGCGTGACAGTATATCTTATACCAATTCGACCGGATGTCGGGATTATTTTATCCACACGTTGAGCAATATTAAAACGAACAATTTAATGCAATTCATACGAATAGATTCGCTTACATATTGTTAAATTTATACATCGTTATCTCTTTCATAAATTGTTTAAAATAATTTATAATTTATAATTTATAATTTATAATTTATAATATTAATTTTATTGTTTTATCGATTTTATTGTTTTATTGTTTATTAATTTGATTGTTTTATCGATATCTTTCTAGTTTACTGCTCCAAAGATATTTTAGAAGAGTTCAGATTTAACACATTTTCTCTGTTATAAACTTATAACATAAAGACTCTGTGTTTCGCTATGTATAATGAATATATACACTTGGCGCGACCCACTGCCGTGTCTCTTGGTAAACATATACAATTGATCATAATTAAGACATCATCGCATCTGCAAAGCAACATTAACTAACTATGACAAATGAGTCAGATAAAACTACGCTTTATCAATTTATACTGCTAATACTATTAATTTGCAACGATGTATAAGAAAATTAAGATTGCAATTTCTCATTCATTTGTCTCATAAAAAGAATTATTTTCCTTGTAATCGATTTTCATCAGAGAGACAAAAATTTTTTAATCATTATTACAGAATTTCATAATTTAAATTGAGCATCAAATCAAAATTACATTAAAAAGTCTATTAAAAATTAAAATCACTGATAACAAGAAAATATTCTGTTATCACGTATTTCCAAAAATTTATTAAAACTTTGTAATAACACATTTTCAACTTCGAATCATAGAAAATTTAGAAATCATTAATATTTTCTAATTAGGACAAATTAACTCTCTAAAAGTAAATCAGTGAATCTCACTGTCAATCAGCGATTATACACTGATTGTTAGTGTATAATCGCTGATTGACAGTGAGTTTCACTGATTCATTTTTAGAGAGAAGACAGTATTTCTCTTAAATCTGTATTTAAATTATGGCATCTAAGATTCCGTATTCAGCTTATCCTTGACATTTATTGAAATGAGTATCACGTCTGAATACAATATACTTCAATCGTTTTCCACTAACAACTACCGTAAGTGCCTTCCCTTCAGTTCCCTCTACTTGGTTTTGCACACAAAGACGCTCCCTTACATTGCAAATGAATTGAACTTCCGATCGTATGTTTGTGCTCCTGTTCTCGTTCCTCTTATCATGAGCTTATTCTTCCATGAGGTGGCATTAATGCTCTGTTCTTTTCTTCCTTTTTTTCACACGTAACTCGCTTTCTCTATTCATACGCAAATCTAATTGAGTCATTAGATTTACAAATAATCTATTCATTCTCTCTCTCTCTCTCTCTCTCTCTCTCTCTCTCTCTCTCTCTCTATGTTATCTTTTACATTATATCTACATATTATATTATACATGTATATATCTATATAAATTTATATATTCTTCTACTTTTATGAGAAAATGCATCCATTTCTATCTACTAATGTTTATGGCGCCACAATTTCAATCGTCTCTCGCAATATGTTCCTTTTACTTATCATTGAAAAACTCAGAGTCATAACTACTTTGTCTATCTGACTATGCATCTGCGATCGAAAGAGCTTGATCCAAGACACCATGTATATTCAAGCGATTCGAGTTCCCGGCGCAGCGGTGCGAATGCCGGAAGCAACGGAGTTGCATTAATATATCCCGCAATAGCAGCGTGGAAAGTAAGAGTAGTGATCAACAGCCAGTGCTATGGACGCTGTAGTCCAGAAATGAATGTGAGGATCGCGCACATGGCGCACGTTACAATTGGTTTGACCTCGCACGCTTTCATTATTGATGTAGCGCGCTGTTCTTTGCTGCACTGTGACAGCAGTCGCTATATCGCGCGGCAACCGCCGTGGAAACAATTCTCCAACCTTTTGTGAAACGTTTCCCCCGCGATTTCTACGAAACGCAGGAAATTGTGGCAAAGTGGTTGACGGTCGCGTGAACGTTTCTCAACCTGCAAAATGCAGATCGCTCGATGGTTTTTATACGATCGAGAAGTAGCAAAACCTGCCACAAAACCCACTGTAAAACACCAAAATCGCTACCGGACGTTTACGAGTTTTTCTATAGAGAATACAGTTTGTAATATTTTACAAATCTGCATTGCCGGACTAATCAATCATTCAACATTTATTTGACAATTTTAACAAACAATTTTCTTTTATCATTAAATATATTTCAATAATCTCTTTGGAAAATATCATTTTTAATGTACTATATTTTTTAAAGAATAAAAAAATTATAGAACATTCATAGGATCATGTTTATATTTTCAATTAACTTTTCAAATATCATAGATAAACGGACGTGTAAACTTGCATACGTTTCTAAAGAAACTGATCATATGACTGATTAATTTGTTACAAATATCGACTGAATGATATATCGTATGGTAATGGTGATATAAATCACACCTATAGAATTATAATTCAAAACGTAACTAAGGTATACGCCCACTCTTACTTTATTGACGTACGATTCCGCGTAATAGTGCGGCCGAAGGGAATGCCATCCTCCCGATATATCGCAACCGGAACAAAATAACTTCCTGTGAAAGGTGAGAAGGGCACGTAAGATGATTATGCGATATTTTAAAAACGATTTTTCAGGTTCGATTTATCGAAACGGATTGAAGCGTTTGACCTGCTTTCTGCATTCAACAATTATCACAGATAATCATGAAATAAAAATAACTGTTGAGTTAATACGATTTTAATAATCAATCTAATTACGATTAAATGAAAGATTAAGAATGATATTTCAAAAAAGATTAAAAATGATGAATACTTCTATTGCCTGCATAGCGTGTGTTTGTGTGTGTGTGTATGTGTAAATATAACCTTTCACCCGCTCTTTCAACGAATATTGATTTTCACCAATCTTTCTCCCAATAATGATGGATACTCTTGTGTTTAGTACATCAAGTTAATGGATATATGAAGAGTTGATATATGTGATCGATTCACATAGATAAATTGTTCATAAACATGTCTAAGGTTCATCAATCCTTGTTTTCGATTTTATGTTTTACTTTATATTCCATATTCTTTATACATACGAATTTATACGAATTGAATTCAATATTTTAATTAATGTAATTTGCAATTTTTCGTTAAGAAATATTATAAGATAACTTTTCAATTATAAGCGATT
Source organism: Tetramorium parvispinum (assembly GCA_011638315.1). Lineage (NCBI taxonomy): Eukaryota > Metazoa > Arthropoda > Insecta > Hymenoptera > Formicidae > Tetramorium > Tetramorium parvispinum. The sequence continues at coordinate 7,494 of VBVR01001197.1, read as the reverse complement.
AAAAATAAATAAAAGTTCGTTTACTAAATTTACTATCTCAGATGGGAATCGAGATAACACGATTTCATTCTAATTTAAAGTCAAATGATCTTTTAGTTTCAATCATGTGACCTACTTTAAAATATTTTATATTAAGAATGAAACGATGTGAAAAAGAAGACGGTTAACGAATTTTTTCTTAAGAAAAATTCAATTTTATTTTAATCGTAGAATCTATAGATGAAAAATCATAAATGTTGGTTCTAAATATCGATCGATAACATGAGAAGTCATAATTCAGAATTCATAAATTATATGTATTTACTATGCAGATATATTTGACACGATTATTTTCTAACATAGATGAATTACAAATATTCCTGTATAAGAATACAAAATTCGTTTAAAAACTATAATAAATAATATTTTATCTATTTTATTTCAACGTTTATCAATAGTATATACAAATGTGACCGGATCGATTTAATATATCATTGACTTTACTCTTAAGGGAAAACATTTTATTGAATTTACACGCATTTGCAACGAGACGCGTGTGTCCGTCGTAATAGCAGTGTTCATTATTAACGACACAGCCGACTGACTGAAAGAAAGTTCTCCCACCGTCGAGTCAAGAAAGAAAAGTTCGCGGTGAACGTTTCGCTGATGTAAGAACTTCTAAGGGAAGGCGCGGACATGGAAGAGTATAGAGCTCTAAGGCCTAAAGCAACTATGAGTGTATAGTCGAGGGGAAGGAAAAAAGAGAAGCAAATAAAAAGAGAAGGGGGAGAGAAAGAAAGAGAAAGAGATGAAAATGTGCTAAAGAGAGAAAGAGGTAAATAATGCAACGAAAAGAGAGAGAAAAAAAACATATATATATATATATATATATAAGAAAGATAGATTTATAAAGAAAAGTGAGAGAAGAGAAAGTGATGAAGAAAAGAGAAAAGGAATATTAATGAAAAGGGAAAAGAGTGTACGAGACGAAGATGAATCTATGTAAAAGAATGACGAAGAAGGGAGATAAAAAAAAAGTGTACACGAGCGTAGCAGAAACAGGGTCAAATGGAGAGTGAGAAAAGGAAAGACAGAAGTAGTAGTAAGAAGAAAACAGAGTAAACTGTGACACAGGAAAAAAAACAAATAAGTATTGAGCGATTGTACGAAAAGAGAGAGAAGAGTCGGGCAAAAAGAATGTTATAAGTGGAGGTAAATGAATGATGAATAGAGAAGAGTAGAAAGGAAGAAAAAGAGAATATGGAAAAGGGCTTAGGGAGGGAAAGGGCAACGTCGCGGAAAGAAGTGTAATAGAGTGAAAGAAAGAGGGAAGGGAAGAATCCCTGTATTCTGTCAAGAGAGACGCGCGAAGAGATGAAAGAGTTGCAAAGGAAGCAGCGAGAGAAGGAACGAGAGAAGTAGAAAATAATTGAACTTACAAATACATATACACAGAGAGAAAGAGAGAGAGAGTAGTAGAAGAAGAAGCAAGAAAGAAAGACCAGGAAGAAAAGCAAGAAACACATCGGGTGTCCGAGAATGTATATGACAAATTTCACCTATGAACCATTGTCTCCATTTTAAATGAATTTCTTTTTAACAAAAATTTGATAAGATATTCTTTACATTATTTCTCAATTTTTATATTATTAACTATCTCGATAAGTAAAATTTAGATTAAAACTTCGTAGAATTGTAAAATAACTAAACTATAAAATTAAGCGAAGAATAAAATTTTAAATATTAATTCACGTGATTACCTTATCAATTATTATCTCACTAAAAAAACGTAACTAAAAAAACATCTTGATAAATCTAAGAAACCACAAGAGAGTGTTCTTTATAAGAAATACGGACACCCCGTATATAAACATGCAAGCGGTGAAGAAGCGAGCAGGGAGGGTTCGTAGGTGACGAGGGTAGAGAGGCCGAGGGGCAAAAGTGAGGTCGAGCTGGCGACGCCGTGTCTGTCTCGACGTTCAGAAACGAGGGAAGCCGGCGCAACGGGCCGATCACTTATTCATGCGCTCCGAAATGATTCCAGCCTTGTAACCGGCCGGTGCGGTGTGATGCGAGTCGCAGTTATACGCGGCTTTGAATTAAAACGTCAGCCTGCCATCCTTGCGGCGCGCCGCAACGCCTTTCACCGACCGAGATTCGCGCGACCGATATTACATGAAGCGAGGCCTACGAGCGAAATGCAGGTATTTCCCGACAGCACTTCCGGACATACGGATTCTTGGCTACGCGAAATTGTAGTTCGGTTGAAGACCTCAGCATTATATATATCACAAAAGCAAGATGAAAGTTATTATTCTTGTCACAATTTCGAATAGATATCCCTAATAGATTTAACTTAACTTAATCAAAAAATGAGAGCAGATTCAAATTATGCATTTAAAAATAAGTAAAAATAACATTTAAGAATCCAATAAATTTTTTAATCTTTTCATTATGATATCTTTAATTTATAGTAGCAAAAATTTTACTTTATTAAGGTAATTTTTAATATGCTAACATGTAAAGCAAAAAATTATAACATATAAGAAATTAGAAGATATAAACTATAAATTTGAATATATTGTATTTTAATTTGTAAATATTTTATTCGAAAAAAATTATTTGGATTTATAAACTTGAAAATAAAATCATCGAATCTGTCGATTCAAGATTGAAACCTAAAATATAAAAGTAATATGATTAACGGTAAAACTGTTAGAGTATACATATATTCATTTAGCCACGACGCAGAATGAGAGTTCGTATTCCAAGTATCACGCTTGAGAAAGTGCTTCTTGACGTTATGGCACGCGTGCGAAGCTGCCCTAACTTTTTTCATTAATTCGCAGTGCATCGTTCGTTGAGGAAATCTCCGACAAAGCAGAAACGCGAGTTAATTAAGAGGGAGTCCTGAAGACAAGCACAAGAGAGGTGTTTACATTCTCGGAACTTAATTCGCGAATCGTTCAGACGCATATTTTCCGCAAAGGTGAATCGCTATCAGCTGTTTAGCATCGTTTATATCGCGACAAAATTCCTTGAAACCTCATTCCATATTCACATTTCATGACGAAAATACCCAATATTTATTACCTTGCTCTTTAAAAATGTAAAAAAATATTCTACTACATATATCATACTTATCTGAAATAAGAGCAATATAAATGAAATTTAATTTTTACAAAAGTGTTATGTGAGACATTATTAAATTAATATTTAATGTCTGTTAAATATATCTATTGGTCTACTTTCTAAAATAAATTCTTACCCCTAGTCTACAATCTTGCTTTAAGAAAATATTTTAGCTCTAAGCCGTAAGCTGTGACCAATTATAGTCAAATGTGAGGAGAATAATCAACTGTGATTGGTTATAGTTCATGGCTTAGAGCTAAAATATTTTCTTAAAGTAAGGTTGTGGACGAAGAGTTATATTGATTCAATAAATCACATAAATTAACATTATAACTTACAAATTAGCGTATAATATGTGTTATAAATTAATATTTCAATCAATGATATAACTTACTCTCGATTCGAAACTTTGATTTTATAATTATAATAAATGCTGCGCAAATGAAAAAACTCATTAAAATTAACACTGATTTTTCCATATTTAAGGTAAATTATATTGACAGTTTTGTGTACATAATAAAAATTCAAGTTCTATGAATCTTACAGTCATCCAATCTTCTAGTTTTTTTTTCTTTTCTCGTAACGACCATACGGTTCATATAGCTGGCGTTCATATATCTCACGGAACATTGTTATAACATCGTCCCATGGGAGTTTCTCTGGGAATTTAGCGGGAGTTATACTTGAAAACGGGCGTGTCTGTATCCGAGCAGTTGTTAACAATCCGCACACATACACGTGCTCATATCACTGACACACTTACACTCGTATTGCACTCATGTGCTTTTAATCCGGAGTGGGTATCGCACATTTTAATTCAAAACCTCGCTATTTATGACGTTATTGCGTTCCGCAATACGTTACTCTACGCAAATACACACTCATATTTTCACAAGGACTTTTCGTCCCCGCGCAGATCTCATTCAAGTCCGACACCAATCAATTCATCTTGAGTCGTTTAATTTACACACGCTTAAAGGCTCTTAATCTGCTCAAACGAGATTTTAATATACGGTCGGGCGAGAGTTTAAGAGATTTATGGTCAACAGGCTACCCTCTCAAATCATAAAATATGCGTTCAATGTGTTGAAAAGGCACTTTCTTAATGCGATTAAAGAAACATGAACGATTATCTAAAGAAAATTAGCGTGTATTGTATCATGTTTCTGAAAATAAAATTTGTGATTAATCATTTCCCTCGTTCGAAAGAGTTATGACGTTATAATAGGATAAATATATGGTAAGTAAAATTGCAGAATTTACACAATTCAAATAAAGAAATTAAAAATATTAAAAGCATAAAATTAAAAAATTTTAGGATACATTTAACATGTATAATTTGAATAACTGGTATATAAATGTCTTAATTTTTTAGCATAATAGCATTAATAGACTCGATTCAATCCCACTATGTTTCATTGTGAAATTGTGAACATAAGTAATAATCTCATATATTTAAACGTAATGCAATTTACGATTCCAGTTTAGCATTTGCGATTAAGGACATGCTTGTCGATTTTATGTGAGGCTTTCACGGCGATGTCTCTCAATGCGCGTTCCGTTTGTACAGCTTGTAAGCGTCGGCAAAGAGTGTGAGAGACTCTGAATGGCATAATTGTTCGCAGACACAAATATCTGATTAGATATTATATTAGCGAGCGAATAAACTCGCTTAACCCGTTGCGCGAATTACAGAATTCATAGCAGCGTTATTGTTCGGCGTAACCTCTCCATCAAGCATAATTACCGACGCAGTGGGTGATTAATCACCCATTGGTCTACTATCGGAGACGCCATTACGGAAGTCATTGGCTGGGTCTTGTCGGATTCTCGTTTCCTCGCGCGAATTTCCGATACTTATTAATCCTTTTCAGCGTCAACTGCCTGGACAGTCGTCGCGCACATTTCTTCAAGAAGGAGTAATGAAAGATTGCAAAAATAAGTATCAGAATTCTGAGTTTGTGAAATTAGCACCCTAAAATGTGAATTTTTATGAATTTGAAAGAGCAATGATTGTCGATATTTGTCTATAAATAATACTACTTTCCATTCTTCATCTTTTTCCTAGATAGTGAAACGTTTTTACAAATTTTCTTTTAAATGTTATTTATTAATTCTGATATAAAAAGTAATTATTTATGGACAAATGTGGACAAATTGTGGACATTCAAATGCCATATCAATTTTGTAAAAATTCACATTTCGAGATATCTTCACAGATCTCAGAATTCTTACAACTATTCTGATTATAAATTATAATATATTATATCCCTCTTATATTTTTATGTATCTTATGTCAAAGATATTAGTAAAGATATTAGTAACAGCGCAAATAAAGTGTCCGAATAATTCTGAATTTTTTAGTGACAAATAATGTAAAAAATTAATTAAATTCTCATTTGTTCATTTGTTTCTCAAACTCTTGCAACTGTTGTAATTGTATGTACTAATTCATACTAACAGTGAAATTAACGCACACCGCTTTATTAAATTTAGCCTCACAAAATATTCCACAGGACAGAAAAGTTATGCCGACACCATAGGAAAAACCGCAAGCGGGTCTCAGTATTTTTAAAGCAACACCGCGCGTATGTGATGGAATAAAATTTAAATACTACTCTGGAAGAGCCGCGTATTCGCGCGTGTTTGCTCACGCGCTGCTTCGTGTACGTTTTAGCAATTTAGTGACAGACAGTTCACCGCGATGGTGGAACATTTTATGGACGAATTTTGCCGCCGCTGCAACTTACCCTCGAATTACAAGATACCGTTAAACCGCCTATTGATTTCCAAACAAACAGTTGGGCGTGAAAGCACGTCTCATGTTCTAAGGGAATCTCCGCGGCAAAAAAGACCCCGCAAGTGGTTGAACTTTCCCATTCAAGAGTACAATTTGATTCTCACATTTATCCATTATATTTCTTGTCTCATACATATTTTTCTTCCGCTATGATTATTATATTCGATGTGATCGACGTCTTTCCATCATTTATCATCGATTCGCGACGGATTTCCGGTACATTTACTTTCATCGTTTTGTCACATTTTCATATTACTCTTTTCTCTTTTATGTTATTTCACTACTTTTTATGTTTATTTTATTTTCCTATTTTCTTTTTTTATTTATCTATTTTTTATAATATAAGTAAGAAAAATACATTATAATTATTATACTGTTCTCGATCATTTATTAATTTTTTTTAAATTGTAATTTTATATTTATCTCCCTATTTATACTCATTTCTCTTTGATCAAGTACAGAATTATATAAACGTATCCAGATTGTATAATTAATAATAATAATATCTTCTCCAATTCAATTATCAAGCTTTTTATACTAACAGATCATAAATATTTTCTTATATTTCTTATATTATATAATAAAGAGAGATTAATGTTTCTCCGTCAAAATATAAAATATCTTAAGATTCTCTATAATTTTTTGTAAACATCATCCAATTTTCTAATTACAATTGATTTATAGATCTATTATGTTCCCAGAAAAAAATATGCATTTTATGAATACACAATGTAGTACAGTCATGTATTGAAATTAAGCGGAAGAAATTATCATCGACAGCCTCATTCTGAAAGTCGATAGATGTGGCCGTCGATCAAATTCGACATGCGCAATGATACCATCCGACGACGCGATTGTTGTAGAAATGCTCACACGAATGTTTTGTTCGATTTGTACTCGCAACGCGTGCCACTGATCAGTGCGTTACCGCATGTAGTATTATCGCATGTCGATCGTAAAATCCGACGTAATTATCGTTGTTGTGACACGGTATTTTCATGTCAATTTTGGCGTGCTACCGTAAAAACGCGCGTAAACATCGGCGTTAAAGTCAATGCGCGAATAATGTAACGAGGGGATAAATTAAAGGACCGTAATGACACTTCCGTGTTAATATTTGTTCGTAACAATACTGTCTCGTCGAGAAACACAAAGCGTATGCGTTTCAACGTACACGTGGCTTAATGTGTCGCCTACAGCTACATGTGACAAGAATATTCCACTAAGTTGGAAGTTAAATTACATACGCATATTCATGCACTGTTGACACAATGTCATGTAGACTAGTCTTCGCAGTGAAGTTAAGTGATAAGTAAGAAATATATATTCTTTTGTGTATGACAAAAAAAATATCTGCACATTGTGTTCAGAAAATTTCTTTTATAACTTTCCAGCATCTTGTAGATTTATCTTGTAGATTATCTTGTAGATTTCACGTTTTAATTAAAAAAAAAATCATATCGTTTAACATTCTAGCATCTATGAAAAAATCATATCGTTTAACATTCCAGCATCTAATAAACAAATGCTGATTATATTTCAAAATTAATTTTTTTTTCAAAGTGTTTTAAGAAAAAAAATGA